>SJXQ01002278.1:88360-234702 GCA_006408695.1 Aepyceros melampus
AATAAATACTATTATTTATTTATTAAAAATAAATACCTAAATTTATAAATTATTTATAATAAATAATTTTTAAATTAAAAAAATATTTTTAACGAGTCTATGAACAGTTGCTTACTTGGAATCAGAGTTGATAGGAGAATCAGAACTAGGGATCTGAATTTAATTAGAACCATGGCTTTGAGTGAGATTCTATAAGGGAAAGAATTTAGATCAAGTAGTGGCAGAATGGAGAAGGCAATGACACCCCACTCCAGTACTCTTGCCTGGAAAATCCCATGGATGGAGGAGCCTGGTGAACTGCAGTCCATGGGGTCGCTAGGAGTTGGACGCAACTGAGCGACTTCATTTTCACTTTTCACTTTCATGCATTGGAGAAGGAAATGGCAACCCACTCCAGTGTTCTTGCCTGGAGAATCCCAGGAACAGGGAGCCTGGTGTGCTGCCATCTGTGGGGTTGCTCAGAGTCGGACACGACTGAAGTGACTTAACAGCAGTGGCAGAATATTGTATGGAGATAAACAAGTCCACCAATTTTCACATGGTAGATATCTAAAAGGATGAGATAAGCTGGATGTAGTTTAGCACTTGTCCTCCTGTCACCACACTGAATGTAAGCGGCAAATGATCAGGTAGAGAAAGTATGTGTTGAGGATTATTTCCTGAACCAAGGCCAGTAAAATGCTACTCAATTATTTAGAACTACCTTTGTTACAAAGAATATCAGTAACAACATTTTCAGTTCATGGAATTTTGCCTAAATTCTATGTCAAATTGAGATATGATTTTTATTAAAAGTTTTCCATGAAAAAAAATCTATGAAATCTATAATACCTAGAGTCATTTGAAACTTCCAAGTGCTCCATTGAGACCTCCTTCACTCAGTGTCTCATACAGTTTCTCAAATTTAACATTTTGAAAGTCAGCTTCAACCTTATCCTCAAACCTGCTTTTTTCCTCTGGCCTTTCCCCTTAAGTCACAAAGATCAGACCTTGTTTAATTTTTTTTTCCAAATTTTTTTTAAATTGAGCTATAGTTTTTACAATATTGTATGTTTCAGGCATACAACAGTGATTCACAATTTTTAAAGGTTCTACTCCATTTATCAGTTTAGTCAATTCAGTCACTCAGTCGTATCCAACTCTGCGACCCCATGGACTATAGGATGCCAGGCCTCCCTGTCCATCACCAACTCCCAGAGTGTACCCAAAGTCATGTCCATTGAGTCAGTGATGCCATCCAACCATATCATCGTCTGTCGTCCCCCTCTCCTCCCGCCCTCAATCTTTCCCAGCATCAGAGTCTTTTCAGATGAGTCAGCTCTTTGCATCAGGTGGCCAAAATATTGGAGTTTCAGCATCAGTCCTTCCAGTGAACATTCAGGACTGATTTTCTTTAGGGTGGACTGGTTGTAGTCCAAGGGACTCCTTGCAGTCCAAGGGACTCTCAAGAGTCTTCTCCAACACCACAGTTCAAAAGCATCAATTCTTTGGCACTCAGCTTTCTTTATAGTCCAACTCACACATTTGTACATGACTACTGGAAAAACCATAGCCTTGACCAGATGGACCTTTGTTGGCAAAGTAATGTCTCTATTCCATTTATGCTGCTGCTGCTCCTGCTGCTAAGTTGCTTCAGTCGTGTCCCCTACATACAAACAAGTTCTGTTTTGAGAGCACGATCATAAGTCCAATTTGTTCATGAGTCCAGCGAAGTTAGCCTAGGTACCCTGCTAACACAGTCAGCTTTGTACCGCTGCTTTTATGCTTGCTTCCAGACATCCTGTGCTTGGAATAAAGATACTGTACTCACTGTACTCTGCACACAGAAGCACATATAAGTACACAAAAGCACAGCCAGTTGTAGACGATGCACACTCAGGACAGTGTATACTAGACACGTGAACTTAGGTGATTGGACGTGGAAGCATACATTCGCATTTTTGAAAGTTCACAACTTGAAGGTTCGTATGTAGGGAACTTACTGTATAGATCATTCTGCTTGCTCTCTTACTCAGAACCCGCACATGATTTCCTTTTGTGCTTAGGTAAAATTCAAAATCTTGCTTTCTAAAGTCTGGCACATGCTGATCCCAGTCATATCTGCCAGCTTTGCTCTTCCTTGGTGTTATTTCCTGTCCCAAAGGCTCCTATCCCAGCCCCTCACTTATCTAGTTCTGTTCATTCTAAAAAATTTCAGCTGAAAACTCCCTTTTCCAAGGAAGTATTTGCTGAAGAGTCTCCCTCTTTAGAGGTGTTTCTCCTTCTTGGCATGGTCAGGGAAGGCCGCTCTTTGGGGTGACGAGCCTCAGGGCTGATCTGAAATGACAGCAGGAGGGATTGCTCCAAGATCTGTGGAAGGAGCTGTGACGCATCCCTGGGGCTGGGATGACTGGGCACAAAAAATCAAGCTGCCTTCAAGCCAGAGGAGACTCAATTTACTAAAACACTTGGACAACAGAGTCTACGCAAAGGCAAATCATTTAAAGATTTTTCATCCACCGAGGCCTGCTTTGCAAGAAGCAGATCTCCACTGAGTCATCAACTCTCATTCAGATTCCTAGACAGGTTTCGAAAGTGTTTGTAATGCCACTGGCCCAGCTCAGCAGCGGCTTCATTAAGGCTCAGTGACTCATGTACAGGGTGCCCCATACCTGGTTTCCTCTTGGGCAAGAAGCATCGTAGAATACAGAAAGCATGGCTTTCAACACCAGTGAAACTTGGGCCCAAATCTCAGTCCTCGTGTGCATCGGCTGTCGACCTTGGGTACCATAATTCTTTGCTCTCTGCCAGTTTCTAACCTGATGGTGGGGATTAAATAATGTGCTGGACTTCCCTGGTGGTCCAGTGGTTAAGAATCCTCCTCGCCAATGTGGGATGGGGGCGTGGGCTGGGGATGGTACAGGGGAGGTGGGGGGACGAGTTTCCTCTCCATTCCTGGAAGATTCCACATGGCGTGGAGCAGCTAAGTGCATGCGCCACAGCTACTGAAGTCCAGGCTACCTAGAGCCTGTGCTCTGCAATGAGAGAAGCTGCTGCAACGAGAAAGCTGTGCAGCGCAATGAAGAGAGCCCTTGCACGCTGCTACTAGAGAAAGAAGTTCGTGTACAGCAGTGAAGACCCAGCACAACCGAAAATTAAATTAATAATTTTGCAAAAACCTCTCCCATTAAAAATTATGAAATAACCTTTGAATGATGTACTGATGATAAGACACCGAACCCAAAGCAAATGCCTACCACTGATGCTGATCAGTGTCTGCTTGCAATGTTTATCCTCTGCATAAAGTGACCCAAGGGACTTATGTCAGATTTTAAGACCCCCACCACCTTCACATCAGCTTAGCAAATGTGTAGTATTATACAGGCAGACTTGGGAAAAGAAAACAAGTGATGAAAACATTGGCCAAAACCCCTTGATGGCTTCTCTCTCAAAAGTAGGAAGAGAAAAATGAATCTGTGTCTGAGACAAAGATAAATGTTAGAGAGAATATTTCCTCCTTGAGGTTATACTTGATCTTTTTCTTTTCCTCTCTGAGGACATAGTCTCAAAGAATGTGGAGAAACTTCAAAAGCAGAGTAGAAGCACGCACATTGACACACGGAAACCTTTACAACTTTTCTGTTTACGCAGTGATTTTTTTTTTTTAAGCCCTACATAACAAAATATCAAGAGTGGAATTGGGAGACTGCCTTCCAGATTGAAATGCTTAAGTGAAAATCTCGGGTCAGAGTGACTCCACACAAATAAATGTTAGTTTGACACGCGAGTCAGCATGTTCTAACTTCCTTTCTGTTGTTGATGTTTTACATTTTAATTCCTGTCACAGGCTTTGGATTAAAAATGGGTTGCCTTCATCATCATGCTCATATGTTGAGACTCAAACAGAGCAAATCCAGTAGATTTATGTAGCTTTTCCCTGGCCTGGATGGAACAGCAGTACATTTTTTATTGACATAAAGACTTTGTCAAAAGCACCAAGTACAGAGATGGTTGTTTGCTTTTGTTTATTTTCTCCTCCTCCTTTTTCTAGGATTATGACAGTTTTTTTGAATCCAAGGAGAGCAACACAGTCTTTTCATTCTTAGGCCGAAATCACAGTTGGCATCAAAGGTAGGTTAATCTTTTCTTGTTTTAAAATGTATCTTTCTTGAGTTGTTCTTAGGGATTGAGGTAAAAGGAGTGTATAGCTAGTCTTCCAGATTTTCAGCTTTTGCTTTCTCAGGTGCACAGTTAGGACTGCCCAGGGTAAAGCCACATAAAGATGCCATTTTTTTTTCTTTCTTTTTCATTTTTAACTGTTGCTGTATATTAGAATTTGTCTTTACTTAAAATTCAATTTATTCATAATTTGGACTTCCTTCTTCCAAGAAAAATTTAAGGTAGCAAAAAATCATAGGTGCTTCTTACTTTAAAGTGCAAGCTCACATTACTTTACCTTTTTTGAAAAAGAATCAAGCCATGCTTTTAAGGTCTTCTCCTATTTAAGTCATTTACATTAAAAGGGACATGATTTGCAATAACAAATGGTCAACCTTGAAAAAAAGAGTAGTTCCTAAACTAGTCCAAGTGTTTTTGAAGCCACTTTATTGTGTCAAATCAAATGTCTTTTAGAAAATGTAAAAGCCTCAACCTTTTCTAACATTTAGAACTATAGATGATATATATTATTGTAACTTTGTAAAGCATATAAATTCATTTTCAAAATAAAAAATACCATTTCTTTGTTAAATAAGGTAATATTTTTAGTGTTATTTCCCCTTCAGAAAATGTTTTTTTTTCTGATTATGAAAATAGCCTAGACTCATTCTAAAAAATTGGGAAAACGCAAAATGTATAAAATAGAAAATAAAGTCACCAGAGAAGACCGCATAAGCATTTCTGATGCAGTCTTTATGTACATGGCAGTGGAGGTTTTGACTGTATTTCAAATTGAGACTGAATTCTAAAGCATCTATTTTTAACACTGAGTTGAAATGAAACAGCATTACTGGGGAACTTTGATGTCTATAAGTAACAGGTCTTTTGAGGCCACCCAGGATCTGTACCATTTCTGGAACACCTGTGGGAGGAAGGCAGAGACTATCAATAATATAAATTACACCCTGGCACCGTAGTTCCTCGCCAATGTGAAACTGTGCTTTGTTATACATCAGTAAGTCCACAGATGGTGGTGGGTGGTTTCTGTGCACATGTTTTAAACAGAGGCAAAACCCACACATAAAATATTTAAAGGCTCTTAAAGCTATTTTTATAAAGATGGAACATTGGAATACTTGGGAAAATGAAAGTATTTCTATAACATGTTTCATACAAAGATATTAAACAATCCAGATTTATCTTCAAAGAACTGGGAAAAACTGGGATAAGATTAGTCTAATGGATGCATAAATCCAGTGGACAGTGTCTGTGCAAACATCTTTGAAAAATACTCTGTGCTTGCCATCTTTGTTCTCATTTTCCCCGAAGATGTAGGTTCCTGTGAGATTCTGTGGGCTGACTTTTTTTACTCTTTGAAAATCTTTATATTCTCTTAGAAAGTTTTTAGGAAACCTATGATCTGTAAAATATGCATTCTCCCGTAACTTGGGGTCATGGGATTAAAGTTGGTCTTATGTTTTAAATGTTTTAATAGATTTATATACCGTACATTTCCCTTGTTTTTACAATTCAGCGATTTTTGGTATATTTACAGGGCTGTGTAACTATCACCACAGGCATAGAGTTCATTTATTTATTTTTGGCTGCTCCACATGCGGGAATCTGTTCCTAACCAGGGATCAAACCCGTGCCCCCTGCATTGGGAGCGTGGCCTCTTACTCATTGGACCACTAGGGAAGTCCCAAGGTTGGTTTTGATGCCACTGAGGTTTGCTTGATTTCAGGAGACCATCGCATCAGCAGTGAGAGCTGGGCATCCCCACCCATTCCGACCCCCGTTTTCAGACTCCTGAGTGAATCATACGTGAGCAGGAGCCCATGGAGCCCAGGCGGAAGCCTGTGGTGCAGTGTACGTGCCACTCCCATGAACCATCCAGGGCCTTAAGCGTTGATAGCAACTCATACTTCAGCTCTGTAGGAGAGAAGTGCAGGTATCTTCAAGAGCAAATCAGCATCTCCCCCATTTCCAGTTATTATTTTATATGTGCTCAGTCACGTCCCTCTCTGCAATCCCGAGGACTGTAGCCCTCCAGGCTCCTGCCCTTGGGATTTTTCTGGCAAGAATACTGGTGTGGGTTGCCATTTTCTCCTCCAAGGGATCTTCCCGACCCAGGATCATACCCGTGTCTCCTGCGTTGGCAGGCGGATTCTTTACTACTGAACCACCTGGGAATCCCTATTTATTTTGTACCTTGGTAGTAATTCATTATACAGTCTACACTCTTAAGGCCTAGAAGGAGCTTTCATGGGTGTAATACACTATGCGACGGCGCCTCCTTTCCTGTCTTCTTTCCTACCCTTTCTGCAGCACAAGCACATGAAAGACAGGGTACGCTAGCCCACCAGGGGGAGAAGGCAATGGCAGCCCCCTCCAATATTCTTGCCTGGGAAGTCCCACGGACCGAGGAGCCTGGTGGGCTACAGTCCATAGGGTCTCGAGGAGTCGGACACGACTGAGCAACTGCCCTTTCACATTTCACTTTCATGCACTGGAGAAGGAAATGGCAACCCACTCCAGTGTTCTTGCCTGGAGAATCCCAGGGACGGGGGAGCCTGGTGGGCTGCCATCTATGGGGTCGCACAGAGTCGGATACGACTGAGATGGCTTAGCAGCGGCAGCAGCCCACCAGGGGACGTAAAGACTCCATTAGCATCTGATTGCTCCATGGAACAGTGAGGGGAGAGAAGCTCAATAGGAAAAGAACATTCAGCACCCAGGTGTAGACACTGGCCAGTGTTCAGCGTGGACGGGACACAGGACAGTAGAAAGTGACAGGACGGTGACCATCCCATATATATATATATAGAGAGAGAGAGTGTGTGTGTGTGTGTGTATAACAGGATGATATATAGTCATGCTTCAGAGTAAAAGTTAATTACATTAAAGAAAAAAACGTCTGTGCAGGACAGACACATCCGGAGCCAATGTGCCCTGCATAATAATGAATACGTTGAGGAGAGAAGCTCAATAGGAAAAGAACATTCAGCACCCAGGTGTAGACACTGGCCAGTGTTCAGCGTGGACGGGACACAGGACAGTAGAAAGTGACAGGACGGTGACCATCCCATATATATATATATAGAGAGAGAGAGTGTGTGTGTGTGTGTGTATAACAGGATGATATATAGTCATGCTTCAGAGTAAAAGTTAATTACATTAAAGAAAAAAACGTCTGTGCAGGACAGACACATCCGGAGCCAATGTGCCCTGCATAATAATGAATACGTTGAACACCACATTTGCTTCCAACTTTTTGCATTCTTAGTAATGCCCAGAAACATCCTTGTAGCTACTGACACTCTGCTCATATACGTTTTTAAAGAATTCAAGTGAGTTGCTGATACTTAAAATACTGATTTCCCACGTTTCTCTATTCCTTGAATTGTCCAAACCCTGGTTGGGAGTGGGGGAGCGGGGGCACACCTTCCTATGGATATCTGGAGCTCCCTGTGGTACCTACTTATGAGAAAAGACCTTTTCACAAATAATTTTCAGAGGAAATCATCAACCTCATTCTCATAACAGACTCAAAACAGAGCCTGAAATGGAAGTTTCTGTTTTTGGATCTCCCCTATTCAGGGCTGATATTGAAAACGTGTAGCCACCAGTAAACCCTGGGCACTGAACCAACAGGGGGCTCCTCTCGGAGCTCCCAACAGTATTCACTGCAATCCCAAAGAAAAGCAATGCCAAAGAATGCTCAAACTACCGCACAGTTGCACTCATCTCACACGCTAGTAAAGTAATGCTCAAAATTCTCCAAGCCAGGCTTCAGCAATACATGAACCATGACCTTCCTGATGTACAAGCTGGTTTTAGAAAAGGCAGAGGAGCCGTCCCGACCCGGCGAGAGGATGGTCATCCGCGTGTTCCTCGCCTCCTCCTCGGGCTTCGTGGCGATAAAGAAGAAACAGCAGGATGTGGTTAGGTTTCTGGAAGCCAACAAGATAGAGTTTGAGGAGGTGGACATCACAATGTCAGAAGAGCAGAGGCAGTGGATGTATAAGAACATCCCCCCGGAGAAGAAGCCTGCTCAGGGCAACCCTCTGCCACCCCAGATATTTAACGATGACCAATACTGTGGAGATTATGACAGTTTTTTTGAATCCAAGGAGAGCAACACAGTCTTTTCATTCTTAGGCCTGAAATCACAGTTGGCATCAAAGGCAGAACCTTAGCGAAGACAAGTGGAAGAGATGGAGATGCATTTCAGAGTCCCCTCTGGTACTCGGCGCACACCTGCTTACCTAATGCATCACTGTGACAGAAGCCACATGCGTTATCAGTAACTTTGCTTGCCATGGAAAAGGTGTTTGGGGAAGACTTGGGTCTAATGGGATTGCATGATTGCTTTAAACCAAATCAGGACTGTGGTGGGTTTTTTTCTTATTTTCAGAATTACCTGCAGTTGCCTCACTTTACCCAGAGGAACTGTCACCTGTTCCAGGGGTGCTTCCTGAATGACTGATAAGCAGGTGGCACCATCAGAGAGAAAATACTGGATCTGCCCTGGTTTGTAGTTGATGCCAGGATTGCTCAAACCTGCTTCTCTTCTAACTACCTAGGTGATATCCTTGAAATTAGTCTGCCAGCCTTTTAGAATATTTTGATCAGAAAGAAAAATAGCGATGTTGGTCGACAAAGGGCTGAAGGTCTTTGCTGCAGAATCACAAATATTCCAGTGCTTTGTCGTAACTGTAGATAAAGTTAGGTGCTCTAGCCTCCTGTTGGTGATGGAAATTCTTACCCCATAAATCCTCCAAGCTCCTCCTGATGTGTCCAGAAATCATAGTCGATTCCAGTATATGATCAGAACTGAGTTATAGGGATGAAAAGAATTGCTATTTTGAAAAATACATGCTTCTTTATCTCTTGCAAGGGGCAAGTCTCAATACATACGATTGCGTAAAAGGTATATTTCAAGAGGTGCACTAATTAGATAGTAAATTTATAGAGGATATTATCTGACTCATATCTGAAAGTGTTTCAGCTCTAGCAGCTTAGTATGCATAAGTGCACATATATTTTTGAATGCAGCTCCCCTAACTAGTAGCTGCTTATATATTTTGTGAAAGGATTATATTTTTTGAGAAAGGAAGATCTTGGTTAGATGTATTTTGGGAACCCTTGATGAGGCATATTAAAAAAAAATTATATTGCTATGCATTTTAATTTTTTTTTCCCCTGTGTTACTTTTCATTGGCCCTCTCAGTCTGCCAACTCATATTTCTAGCCAGTGCACAGTCCCAGATTTTCAGAGTAATGTAGGTACATGTTCTTATTCCATGTATGAGCACCACTGATTTATCAGAGCAGAGTACGTACAAGAAAGAGGCTGTCAGAGTCACTCTGGATAGTATGTGGCATGTGAGGTCCCTGCTCCCTTTGAAGTGAATGCAGATAAATTCCGAACCTGCCTGCTTCATTGAGGCAGAAGCTCCTTTTCTGCATCCTTGTCCCTGCTCACACTTAAGAGGTTTTAGTTGCCAAACCTGGGAATAGTCTCGCACAGGATAAACTCTCAGAGGACTGTGTAATTCATTCTGCCGTTCTCAGCATCCTGATGGTGAGCCTGCCCTTTGCATTCTGAGCAGGAAGTTTGTAAGAAAGGAAGAGAACAAAAGAATTGAGTTCCTGTCACCTGTGTTTTCTCTTCCTCCAACTTGCTAAATCTGGACTCTTCTAAAGAACTTGTTGAATGTTAAAGCTGACATCCCCAGCCTGAGGTTTGCAGTTCAGGACTATAACCAGAAGGAAAGCATTCCACTGATTCTACTTGACTGGAACAGACATTTAATCCACAGTTTTCTCTCCAAGGAAAGCTGCTGTGAAATCATGAGTATGACTGCTTAGTTGGCATTAAATACAATCCAGGTCACATTTCCACTTGATAAATCCCAGGGACTATCCAGGAAATTGTTTTTGAACTGCGTATTGTGTTAAAGTCTGATAAGACTTAGTATTTCTTTTTAAGATACGCAGTTTAAAACATTAATGTTACTGTGATCTAACTTACATTTTGTCTGCTCTTGCCAGTAAGTACCAAGAAGCAATTTGCTAAGATTGAGTCTTTGGGAGTTAAATTCTGGGGTCATAGGATCAATACAAATACTTGCCAGACCAAGAAAGCTACTCAGACTCATTTGTCTCAAAACCTTTGAATTACTCTGATTGTAGTAGATTCTCCTAAGCAGACTAGATGAATAGGAGAGCTAAATTATTATCACAGTTACACATCATCTACCGTCACCTGTACTTTTTTTTTTTGATCAGCAAAGAAATAGGAGAAACCAGCTTGAGCTGGTATTGTGCTTGTTACGAGTGAGCTTAGAAGCACATTGTGTGGTATTTCTCATGGTATCCAGGCTCTGTGGTGTCCAGAGGGTATTGCTGTCTGGGCTTACCTGATCCACACTGTGTTCAGATAATATCATGCCCTTACTTGTGGTGTTTTACCAGCTAAATTCCAAACACGTAATGATTTTCTTCATCCCTTCTTTAGCTGCCTTTAGATCTGGATAATCACCGAGGAAAGAAGTGGATGAGAATTATAGACATAGATATATCAGGAGCATTTCAAGACAGAATTTTTCTTTCCTATAGCAGGCTTGTTGGAGCAAAGGAAATGTGCTGCTAAAAAATCAGATTACGCCTTTTCAAAATTAGACAAAATACAGAGTGCCATCCTACTAGGTATATGCAGACCAGAAGAAAATTTATTTGGGGAAGTACTTGTTTTTCCAGATGCTGGTGTTCTATTAAAATCAAAGAGGAGAAAAGAAAGATTTTTTTTTCTCTCAGGCTCTAATATATTTTAGATTTGTTTCTGTTTTATAGATTTATCCAACACTCCCATGTAGCTGTTTTTATATTACATGAATTTAATAATGAACTAAACTTATTTGTCCTCTGTTGTTGAAGGGTACCAAAGCCTCTTGCTGTTGTTGGTTTTTTTTTAATTTGATTCTGTTATGTAGGGTTTTGCTTTTTCTACAGATGCTTTTCATTTAATTTCTTTTCTAAAGTGTCAAGACCCACTTTGACCTGCAAAATTATTGTTTTTAGATTTCAATTTGTATGCATTTGTCTCTAAAGGCATTGGTGAAATGTCAGATTTTATATTCAGCATTAAAGAGGAATAAATTCCAGAAAACCCACAATCTGGAAATGGAGTGCTTTGTTCCCTACCATGTCTTATACCTTTTCTAATTTTACTTTTGTGTTTGTTTAAATCTGAAAAGCTATAGATTAGTTGTAAAAATGCATATGGCTCATTGACCACTCAAAGAGACAGTTACGTGTGTGTGTGTGTGTGTGTGTGTGTGTGTATTGGAGGTGACTGCAGAATCATCTCAGTGTGTGTGTGTGTGTGTGTGTGTGTATTGGAGGTGACTGCAGAATCGTGTGTGTGTGTATTGGAGGTGACTGCAGAATCATCTCAGTGACCAGGACCGAGAATGGCGTTAGATCACTCATCCCTTGCTTGGTTCCAATACCTGACAGGGGTTTCCTGAGTACACTGAAGCGCTGGGCTGTGGATTCTCTTCCCTTGGTTGGTTTAGTTGCTAAGTCATGTCTGACTCTTGCAACCCCATGGACTGTAGCCCGCCAGGCTCTTCTGTCCAGGGATTTTCCAGGCAAGAACACTGGAGTCGGTTGCCATTCCTTCTCCATTGCGTTCCTAATTTTGTGCAAAAAGAGAAAAAGTAGTGTAGCCGCAATCTGTAATAGCAGGCCTTCGTTTGCTGCAGCCACCTCTGAAGGCAGCGTCTGAAGTTAAGCGCGTCCCTGAACCGTGTCTAACCTTGGACACCAAGACGAGGGAGGCGAAGGAGGAGATAAAGAGAACGGGCTGTCAGTTATCTCATACCTGCAGTGGAATCAGCATGCGTGCGCACACCACATGTATGTAATATATACGCTGCCACGTAAAGAAAAATACAAATACCCAGTAGTGTCTGCCAGCAGCTTCCTGCCGCCCCTTTGCGGTGCCACGTGGCCTTCCCTGCCCCTGCCCCTGCCCCTGCCCCATTTAATAGTGGGAGACCGTCCTGAACGCTGTGTTGATCATGACCTTTCTGTCCTTTCTTGTTTTACCTTTGTGTGGATACCTAAATGTGCATATCTTGAATGAATGGAATTAAACTGTATTCTTCCGTCGCCTTCGTTTTTATGTTCACTGCTTTTGGGAGTAATCATTTTGAAGCAAGTACCCTAGCTTGTTTATTTTCAATGCTAAGTATTAGTTCACTGTATAAATATATCACAGGTTTTCCCTTCTCCATATGGAAACACACCTTTCTTTGAAATAGAAAAAGGAAATGTTGCTACGAACATTCTTCTGGTGATTTCTGGGCACATACACAAGTAGATGAAAACCTTGAATGGAATTGCTATATTACATGTGCTATAAGGCACATCATTAACCTAAAGAGACAAGGTTGAGTTGTTTTCCAAAGTAATGGTACCTACTGACAATCCTACTGGGGTTCTAGATTTTCTGGTACTCTCGATCTCACTAGGGTTTACGATCATCAGACTCAACATTTTGCCAAGCTGAGGAGTGTAAAATGGTATCTGTGGTTTTACTTATTTGATTACTAACACGACAAATATGTTTTACTATGGGAATTGCTGTCTCTTCTTCCTGGAAATCCCTCTTAGGTCTTCTACCATTTTTTCTATTCTTTTTTTAAATTAAATTTTGAAAGTTCTTTCTAGTTTTATTGGTAAATGCCTAACTAATAAAGTAGAAACCATATTTAGAGTAAAAATTCTTCTGAAATTGTTTCTAAAATTATGAAAAAAGCATGTGAAACTTTATTCTGTTTGGAGGGAATAAAGTTAAATGCGTAAATTATGTGTTATGTGCTAATTTTCACCTCCTCAGCATCTCAGCCTAGAGAAGATGTACCTTGGAAACTCTCTATGTCCTAGAGGAGGAAATGGTTACCCACTCCTGTATTCTTGCCTAGAAAATCCCATGGACAGAGGAGCCCGACGGGCTACAGTCTAATGGGTCACAAAGAGTTGGACACGACTTAACAAGTAAGCACACAGACAGACACATACATGCAAACTAAGCTCTCTTAAGTGTTCTTTCTTTGAGGTAATTTTAAGGCTCATCAATTCCAGTTATTTGGTAGGAAATTAATGTGATTTATTTTCCTACTGCAGAATAAAACCAAAAGGAAGTCTTTGTGTAGACTTCATGTTTGTTTAGGCACAATTCCTTTGTATGTCAATATAGAATAGGCTTACAGCAATAGGCCAAAGTGATGTTATACTTAAAAGGACATTTAAAAAATAATTTTTTTGTAGGGCACACAGTTTTGAGGACATTAGCCTGTTAAGACCCCCTTTGCCCAGCAAAGGAATAAAGCTATTCTTTTCTACTTCACCCGTTCTCCACCAGAATAATTTTTTTGAGTTGAAGGAGACTGTTTTGGACCTATTCTCATAACTAAATAATTCTTAAACTGAATGAAATATCACGATCATGTCAATAAACCCAGTATGTTGTGACTGTTGTTCAGTCACTAAGTCCTGTCCAAGTCTGTGACTCCATGGACGGCAGCAAGCCTTGTTTCGCTGTCCTTCACTGTCTCCCGGAGTTTGTTCATTTGTCCATTGTGTCAATGATGCCATCCAACCATCTCATTCTCTGTTGCCCCCTGCTCCTTCTGCTCTCAATCTTAACCTAACATAGGGGTCTTTTCCAGTGAATCAGCTCTTCACATCAGGTGGCCAAAGTTATGGAACTTCAGCATCAGTCCTTCCAATGAATATTCAGGGTTGATTTCCTGTAGGATTAACTGGTTGGATTTCTTTGCAGTCCAAAGGACCCTCAAGAGTCCTCTCCAGCACAATTCGAAAGCATCAGTTCTTTTGCACTCAGCCTTCTTTATGGTCCAACTCTCACATCTGTACACGACTACTGGAAAACCATAGCTTTGACTGTATGGACCTTTGTCAGCAAAGTGATGTGAATGTTTTCATTTCTGGTTGGCAGGTATAAGAACAAGAAACTACAGTGCAGTCTTCTGAGGCTCCTGCTAATCAGGGGGCAGTGTTTTTCATGGGCCAAGAACTCTGGCATTTGAAAAATGCTAACTGAAAATTTGGTACTGCTGACAATGAATGGCACAAAGATTTAGACCTTTTTTTTTTCTTTTTTTTAAAACAGCAGTCCACACTCTCATAAGATACATCCTTTTGGGTTCTGTAATCATAAACTTCACTGTCACCAGACTTTCTACTGAAAAAGCTCTAGTGCAAATATCTATCATCATTAATGTAATGGAAACGAAAGCTCAAAAGTACAGAACAGCTGCTCAGTGTGGTTCCAGCGAGCCACATAGAATTATTGGGCCCTTGAAATGTACTTGGCTGACTTTGTTATATGCTGTGAATTTAAAATATGGTTCATATTTTGAAGACTTATGAAAAAATAAAATATCTTAATTTTTATATCGATTACATTTTAAATAATATTTTGGACATACTGGTTTAAATGTTAAAAACTGATTTCACCTTTTTTTAATATGGCCACTAGAAAATTTTTAATTACATATGTGGCTTATGTTACAGTTCTCTTGGACTGTACTCTTCTTTACCTGAATTTATAATAAAGAAAGACCTTAAGTACGCTTTTGAGTTTTAGCAAAATATCTCCTTTCTTTCTTTATAATATGAAAGGAAGTGTGAACATCTTCTGGAATATAATTTTCTAACATACTGCCAAAATAAATGCTTTTCTCATTTGGTTTTTCTGTCCCTCTAGCTTGAACCATTCAAGGCAGAGGTTCTCTTTTTTTTCTGGAACGAAAGAGTCATGTGTGTGTCTTGTAACACGGGCCATCTCTGTGTCCAGCCACTTCCTTTATTATCGTGTCATGTTGATGTCCCCTGTCGAATCGGTTCACGCCTGTCAACTAAGTCATGGGGGCATTTTGGTGTTTGTTTTTTTTTAAAAGGAGGGAATTTAATGAATCACAGATCCCATCTATAATCTGCAGAACAGTGATGAATATCAATAGGATTTTTGTCCTAGATTTCCTAAAATGTTCTCTGTATCTGTAAAACTTGAGCTCAGAAGAATATATGGATCATCTGCTTTTTAAAAGTTTCATTCTGATCTCATTGCCAAAGATTAAAACAAAATGTGAGTATTAAGGGAGAATAGCTTCCTTTTCATGCCCAGAATTTTAAACCTTTTTCGTTGTTGTTATTACTCTCTTAGCAAAATAGTTTGGGAGAAAACATGTATTATTTTTATCGTGAAAATAATTGATCGTAACAGTACTCATTAAGTGCAAGAATGTTTCTTCAGATTATTTCGTTTAGGACGCTTCTCTGAAATAAGAGAGAGATTGTAATATAGCCAAGAGATGCCAGCCATCTGTGTTGCTTGCTGCTCTGGGGCTCTTGGTTTGTCATTCTAATGAGCTCCTCCATCCATGGGATTTTCCAGGCAAGAGTACTGGAGTGGGGTGCCATTGCCTTCTCCGGCTACCACACTTAGACAGGATTTAGTCTCTGGGCTTCCCTGGTGGTGAAGTGTTAAAGAACCCACCCGGCAATGCAGGAGATGGAAGAGATGCGGGTTCGATCCCTGGGTCGGGAAGATCCCCTGGAGGAGGAAATGGCAGCCCATTCCAGTTCTTACCTGGGAAGAACAGTGGAGCCTGGTGGACTGCAGTCCATGGGGTCACAAACGGTCACACACAACTGAGGGACTGAGCACGGATGGGTGGAACAACTTATCTGAGATAAATGATAGACACATTTTTCATGCTGATTTTATTTAGCGTATTGGTACTATTGTCCCATCTGTTCCATTGAGATCATATTTTTCTCTTCATTTTCTCCTTGTCAATCCATTTCATGTCATGTGTTAATAGTACCACGAGATTGAAATAAAGATCTCGGCTCCAGGACAGCCCACGGTTAGGCTCAGAGAGCACTCTGAGCTCAACAGCTGGGGCTGAAGACCAGCATTTCGGCACTGACTCTCTTCCCCTTGCCCAGACTTGTCTTTTTCTCTCTCCCTGCCTGTCTTCATGATAAACCACTCAGACAATCCGCTCCTAGCCACATCCTAAACAACAAGTACAGGGAACAGAAGTGATGACGACAGCAATATTTTTACTTCCCAGATTGGCAACCAGAAGGAAAGACTCAGACAGCTGCTTCCCTTCCTGTACTGTTTTACATGCCTAAGAAATATTTATTCTACTGTGTCCCAGTCGTAAATGAGAAGTCAGATATGACAGGATCTTCATCCTAGTAGAGAAATGACTGGGCAGTGTTATCGGTTACGTATTCACCAGGTAAAATGTAGCATTCAGACTGCTGGGTAGTTTCTGAACCATGACAGCAAGCAACCTCTTTCCTGTGCACGCGCGCTCAGTCGTGTACAACTCTTTGCAACGCCATAGGCTGTACCCTGCCAGGCGCCTCTGTCCATGGGATTTCTCTAGCCAAGAATACTGGAGTGGGTTGCCATGCCCTCCAGCGGGTGTTCCTGACCCAGAGATCAAACCCACATTTGCATCTCCTGCATTGCAGACAGATTCTTTACCCCTGAGCTACGAGGGAAGCCCAACCTTTTCCCTATCACGGACTCATTCAGTGAACAGGTTGCCTCTTAGTAAGACCATTCCAGAGTGACCCAGTTCTCTAGGGACAGCTTTGCTCAAGTCACAAAGCGTAAACAGTTACATCTCCAGTGAGGATAGCCAGCTATTGCTGCAGTCAGGGTAGTGCTGGCAGAATAACAAGAGAATGAGGGGAATTTCAGTGGTACCGGTGTCTAACCAGGGAGAGGGCTATCTTCCTAAATATGAGTCTTTTTTAACATAGAATGGATTTTAAGTTTTCTCCAGTGTTCCTGAATATTGTGTATTAGTCATTCTCATTGAAAATAGCCCTTTGCATGCGTGCTAAGTTGCTTCAGTCATGTCTGACCCTTTGTGACCCTATGGACTGTAGCCTGCTAGGCTCCTCTGATCTTTTTCCTGGTAAACATCTGAGAAAGGACAGAATATGCCCTGTCCTATTTCAGAAATGGCATAATGACCAGCCAAACTCAAACATGATGTTATTAAACCAGATCCATATCATTTATATTATCACGTGGAGTTTGTTGATGCCTGCATTGGTACCTGTACAGATATTTACATTTGTACGAGATAGTGCTCTTTGTACTGGCTTCCCTGGTGGCTCAGCAGTAAAGAATCTGCCTGCAGTGCAGGAGATGTGGGTTTGACCCATGGGTTGGGAAGATACCCTGGAAGGGAAAGTGGCAACCCACTCCTGAATTCTTGCCTGGAAAATCCTTGGACTGAGGAGCCTGGTGGGCTATGGTCCACAGGGCCGCAGAGTCGGACACGATTGAGCGCAGCACAGCACAGTGCTTTGTGCCTTATCTGGGAGCATAAATGTGTACTTTTAGTATCTCAAAAGCTGCTTCTTTTCATTTCTTAAATGTTACCTTATTTGGTATGGATCAGCTTTGTATTAAGAGAGTGGAATTGCATATATATTCTCTTTTTTACTTGTATCTAGTAAATTTGTTATGTTAATAGTTTACCCTACAGTCAGATGAAATACATGGCTTATTAGCATGTGTTAGTAATGTATGACCAGGTACTGAAAAGTTGAATTTTTTTCTTACTGTGTCACTAGTAGCTTTGATGCCTTGTGTCTTTTCTGCTGACAATTACTGGTTGTGAAGTGGGAAATGTGTTGTATCAGACTGTGACCAATCAGAAGATACACACCACTCGGTGATTTAAACAAGGGAAGTAAAATGTCAAGAATTATTACACTTTGATGAAAGGGTGACTCTCGGATTTGAGAAAACTGCATTTTACCCTGTGGCTGAGGGAGAGCATCCAAGGAAGGACAGACTTGGGAGGAAGGGAGGTCGGGCTTCAGAGTTTGTTGGAAAAGTTGTATTTACAGTCTGCAGGTTGGTGGAGAAGTTAACAGGTTTTCCTGGGCAGGACTGGCCTACAGTTGCTTGGCACAGGAAGCAAACACCTCCTCCTGCATTGGGCTGGGGTGGGGGTGGGGGCACCAGGTGGGCATGGCCAGACCAGAGCTACAAGTTTCTCGAGACACCACATGTCCTAGGACCCGGAGTTAAAGCAGTGCCATCAGACCCAACCCACTGACCCACCATGCTGCAGCCTCACAGGAGCACCCGCTTCCTCCAGCATTGTCCCTCCAGCACCTTCTGTCTGAACAAGTGGAACAGCGTGCTCACTGTGATGGGAAGATGCTTGCAGGAGTTCTGTCCATCCTTACAGAACGTGTGTTGGCAGGTGAATTTGGAGCTAAGACTCAATACGGTGATAGCTGGCACATATCATAAAAGGATTCTCTTTGTCATAACTTCTCATCTGGAGTTACACATGTTCATGAAGAACAAAGGATGATCCGTGTTTTGTGAAGTAATTTGGTAATTTAAGTGAAAATTTGCATCCCAAGCAGTACTTGAGGCCTGGCTGTCAAATTGGGAAAGCTGGCCACTCAGTTGCTGACTAAGCTGGTGAGCGTCTTGTCCCGAGCACAAATGTTACAGGAAGATGTGACGCTCAGGATGTAACCTTGATGTCCAGTCATCCTTACTTTGTGGTACTCAGTTTTATAAAGCTGTTGAAATGTAATTTAAAGGGGGAAAAAAAAACCATGATGCTGAGGAATATATTTAAAGTTTCTAGAAGTGACTCCTCATGTAATCAGTTCTTTAGAGGATATACATCATCCTATTTTTAGAGCATTGATCTTAGCCTAGCACTAGAATTTCTCTTGAATTCCCTAACAATAAATACCAAGAACCCAATACTTGCATAAAGGACACAGCTTACGGCTCTTTCTTTTTGTTTTTAATTTACTCCTGTGGTGAACAGAAAATTGAATAGACTCTCTGTAAAGTCTGACCTATTTACTCACCCTAAAAGATCTACCTCTAATGGAAGACAAGGCAGAAAAAGTTATTAGGAAACGGTAGGTGCCAGGTCCAATTAAATCCAATGATTAGGCGCTTCCCAGACTTGCAGTCCATGGTGGCTAGTGATTAAGCGGATGGGTAAAGAAGAGATAGATTATCCTGCCAGATAGCCTTCCTTTATTAACTTTTAAGTGGGCTTGAAGTGAAAGAAAAATTAATTTTACTGAGAAAGTAATTGGCTTCACGAGATGACCTGTCCAGGATTCTCTGTCCCTTCCCAGTGCCTCTCTCAGCTTGCTGCTGGAATGCTTGTGTTTGGATTCAGTTTCTCAACAGTATTGGAGGGGTTTGTGTGCCGTCAAGCCATATTTACTAAATCAAGAGTAACAGATATTCATAGTACCAGCACCACTCTGGACTTCGTTGGGAACAGAAAAGTAACTTCTGATGTGGCTCTGAGGAGCTTACTGTGTTGATGTCACTGTTGGTGGTACAAAGCCCATCTGTAGAAAAGATTTCTGGGGTGCTGAGGAGCTGCCCTGGGCAGCCTCTGCACTCTTTTAATTCTTAGATTCTATGGTGTAGGTTTCATAGGTGTCAGTAAATCAGTGGTAACACTGGTGTTAGTTCCGGGAATTAATTTCCTTTACCCACAAGCCCAGACTTGTCAGCTGTTATTAGGTATGCCAGGGAGGTTTTGAGACCTTATTACTGTACAAAAGTATTAGTTAAGTAAACATTCTAATTTCCCCAGTAGTCAACTAGAAGAGTCACTGTGGACTTACAATGGAAGCAGACCCAAATTTGATACTTTCATTGTGTAATTATTCACTTTCTCAATTTTTAAAAATATTTATTTTATTGAAGTTTAGCTGATTTACAGTGTTAATTTCTGCTGTACAGCAGTGGTTTGCTTGTAGATGTGTATACATTCTTTTTTCATTTTCTCTTCTGCTATGGTTTATCACAGGATATTGAACACCCTGTGTTATACAGTGGGACATTGTTTTTTATCCATTCTATATGTAGTAGTTTGCCCCACCTTTTCAATTTGGTTGCTATTCGTTTATATACACACTTTAAAACTACAAGACTTCATGAGCACAGCCAATTCATTACTAACATAGCCTATGGGTTGTTTCTCTGTTCAAGGAAAAACCCTGGCCTTCCTGGGCTCCTTATTAATTTTAGCTCCAAAGTCAGAAATCAATGTGAATTGCTTTTAGAAGTCTGACAGAAATCTGCCAGTTGAGCAGGAAGTAGACATAGGCCTTAATATGAGCACACTGCTGTTCAGTATTTTTCTTGGGTAGAACAAGGGGGTGGATGATAAAAACAGCTTGTTCTCTTGTCTTACAATAACCTTGATTATAGTCAAAGTTCTTTGCCTAACAATAGCTTTGGCTATATTCAAAGTTCTCAGAGAATGGCTGTCTAAATCTGAGATGTAAGATGTGGACTCATTTATGTCTGTGCATGCACACGCGTGTATGTGTGTGCACGTGTGTACACATACATACATACATGTCTTGATGGAGATTTGTCTCAGTGTTTCGTTCTACCAAACCTTAGTTTTTTAAAAAAAAAAGGAGAGGCAAAGAATATCTTTAAACACAATGTTCTTTCTAATTATTTGTCTTGGCCTAGCCTATGAAATGCGACCTACATCAGCTATTAGAAATAAAATGCATTCATTAAAGAGTCAGGAGCAAGAGAAATCCTAGGGTGAGAGTGACCAGCAAAACCACAGTCGCTGTAGCCCTGCCATGGTGTAAATAAAGACTCGGGAACAAAGGAGGCAAATTTAGTGTAAAGAGGAAAAGTAGAACAACTGAACGGATCATTTTTGTAAAAGTTTGCCATATGTTTTCAAACTGAAGTGGCTACTTAGAGAAAACTTTCTTCAGATCACAGAAGAGCAGAGTTGGAAGGCAGACGTGCAACTCTTCTGAACCCTTCTGCTTTCACCCACCCAGCATTCTTATTTTAGATTCTGCATACCATATACGTACAAATACGTAAGCTTAACACTTCAGAATGGGAAAGAACCAAACATTAATGATTAACCAGTGACATTTTGGAGTATTTTTAGAACTCTGCCTCCATTCTTTCCTGTTTGCTGCTTTACACTTGCTTTGAAGCCAACTCACAGTAGTCTCTGAAAACAGATGAGAATCCAGAGGAAGGGAAAACACTGACTGTGCTATTTGAAATGAACAATTTTTTGTGTGTATCTGTAGAACTGGGTGCATTTTTAGTGAATATTTTGATAGTCAAAATCCAGGATGTTCCAGTGCTAATATGGAAAACAGAACAAAAGAATAAAATTTAAAAGTAGCCAGGTACATCATGTACTTTCTTGTGTGTGTATATGATCAGTCACGTCCAACTCTTTGCGACTCCATGGACTGCAGCCCACCAGGCTTCTCTGTCCATGGCATTCTCCAAGCAAGAATACTGGAGTGGGTTGCCATTTTCTCCTCCAGGGGATCTTCCTGACCCAGGGGTCGAACCTGTATCTCTAGAGTCTCCTGCATTGGCAGGTGGATTCTTTACCACTGTACCACTTTTACTCTCTTATTTGAATTTTGCTTAGAAAACTAGAGCTGGAGTGGCGTGGAGGACAATGCCAATGTTCTTTATATGTATATAAGATCTAGGCCAAAAAATTTGTTATATGTGTAATATAGGCGCAAATATATACATTTTATATTGGAAGTGTTAGTTGCTCAGTTATGTTCCACTCTTTGTGGCTCCATGAACTGTAGCCTGTCAGGCTTCTCTGGGATCCAGGCAAGAATACTGGAGTGGGTGCCATTCCCATCTCCAGGGGATCTTCCCAACCCAGGGGTCTTACCCAGGTCTGCCATGTTGCAGGCAGATTCTTTACCATCTGAGCCACTAGGGAAACCCATACATTGTATGTATAAAATATATAATGTATACTTTATGCATTTTTTTTTCCTGAATAATCTTGAAACAATACTGAACACTGAGTTCCTCTGTGCAGGGCCAGCGCCCTCTGATAACAGGACTTGGGTGGTGGCGACACCTAGAGGCCTGATGACTGAATGCAAGTTACAGAGTGGACTTCGTCTCTTGCATTTTAACCATCACCATTGCAATTAAAAGATTTATGAAGACAGCTGTGAAAAGGAAAGTACCTTTCAAAAAAGGTTTTTTTCAGTATATATTTACATGCCTTACATTGGAAATAAAGGCCTAAGGAGGGGTAATTTTTGCAGTATTTTAGAAGATTAGCCTAAGAGAGTCAAGAAACCTAGGTTCTCCAAGGAGGTAAGCCGTCCTGTGTTCCTGGGGGAGAAGGGGAGCATGGAGAGACCCGGTGGAGGGTGGAGGATCAACAGCAGTAGTATGCTTAAATTTACCTTGTTGCAGTAGTATGCTTAAATTTACCTTGTTGCAGTTCTCAAAGAGTGCTAGAGAATCTTAAACTAGAAATCAAATAAAGATTTCCTATAGCACCAACCATGAGACCTGCACCACTAGGTGACAGAAAATATTTAATGAAGCAGGACTGACTTAGCATTTTAGTGGAGTGACAGTGTATTACATAAGCCCTTCGTTATTCCCCTCCCAGCCCTGCCCCAGCTGGACCAACAGAACACAGCAGGAGTGGGGTGGGGGGAGAATAGTGGTAGGGGTGTGCAGTAAACCTATGCATGTGAAAGGTAGCTTGCTGAGGTCCTAGAGCCATCATTTGCACCTTTACCTTCAGCTCAAGGAGAAAGAGGAGACAGAAAGAGCACAAAATCGAGGAGCTGAGCCCAGAGGCATTTTTCTATTCCTGCGTCCTGTGAAAGAACATTAACTGAGCACTGTATTAGTTTGCTTTTGCTGCTGTAGCAAATCACCCAAATGTAGTGGCTTAAAATAACACAAATACTTTTTTTTTTTGGCAGCACTGTGCTGGCATATGGGAGCAGCATGTAGGATCTTAGTTCCCCAATTAGGAATTGAACCTGTGCCCCTTGCATTGCATTGGAAGCACAGAGTCTTAACCATTGGGCTGCCCGGAAAGTCTGATGACTGAATCAGACTCTTAGCTGAGCTAGCTTCTTAGTGAGTTACCTATGAGGACTTCCCACCATCTGTAATGTTGAAAATTTTCAAAGAGGTCATGCATGTGTGCTAAGAAGCTTCAGTCACATCTGACTCTTTGGATCTGGACTGTAGCCCACCAGGCTCCTCTGTCCATGGATTCTCCAGGCAAGAATACTGGAGTGGGTTGCCATGCCCTCCTCTAGAGGGCCTTCCCAACCCAGAGATCGAACCCATGTCTCATGAGTCTCCTGTATTGGCAGGCAGGTCTTTAGCACAACCTGGGAAACCCATCTTAGAGTTCAGGAGGTAAGAAATCCAAAGTGAGTCTCACCCACCAAAATCTAGGTGTTGGTATTCCTTTCTGTTGACTTCTGGAGTTTTTTTTTTTTTTTTTTTGCCTTTTTCAGCTTGCACAGGCGTTAGCTCCAGGCTGCATCACTCAACCTCATGTCTCTTTCTCTGACTCTGACACATCTTTCCTCTTAGAAGGATCCTTGTGGCTACATTGGATCCACCCAGATAATCATCTAGGAAAAACTCCATTTTAAGATCATGAATTCCATTTGCAAAGTCCCTTTAACCAATGGAAAGCTGGTGCAAGAGATCAATATATGAATATCTTTGAGAGGAGAGGGCATTCTTCTGCCTACCACAAGCACCATGTGATTCAACACTGTGCCAGCAGGCTCAGGAGATATGAGGTCTCTGCCTCTAATGGAGTGGGGACTGGTATCATGCAGACAAATCAGATTTTCCGCGTTACAAATGGTGGTCCTCACAGGTAGCTCAGTAAAAGCTAGCTCAGCTAAGGCCGGCAGCTCAGGCTTCCTGATCCAGATGATGTTTGACCTAGTTCTAAAAGATCGGGATGAGTTAGCTACAGAAGTGAGAAAGGGAATTTTAAGCAGATCCAGTAGCATATGCAAAAGTAGATGAGGGTAAAGACAGCTCAGCAGCTTTCACGACTAATAGTGTTGTGTTGCTAGACTTGGGAAGAGATGAGGCTGAACCTAACAGCTCAACTAGGTGTGTGAGATTTTTTTCTATAGTAGGTTCTGTTCTGGGCTCAAGGAACAAGGAAGTTAATTTTTTTCTCACATAAATTAGGAGGTTGAGATGAACACATATACACTACTATGTTAAAACAGATGACTAGTAAGGACATACCATAATGCACACTATTATATATCTTATAATAAATTGAAAAAGAATCTGAAAAAGAACGTATGTATGTATAAGCTACCCAGGTGGCGCTAGTGGTAAAGAACCCACCTGCCAATGCAGGAGACACAAGGTTCAATCCCTGGGTCGCGAAGATCCCCTGGGGGAGGGCATGGCAACCCACTCCAGTATTCTTGTCTGGAGAATCCCATGGACAGAGGAGGCTGGCAGGCTACAGTTCATAGGGTCGTGCAGAGTCAGGCACAACTGAAGTGACTTAGCACTCACACGCACACACGCGTATATATATATGTATATATAACTGAATCACTCTGCTGTACACTTGAAACTCACACAACATTGTAAATCAACTATACTCCAATAAAAACTTTAAAAAAAACGTTGCTTCCCAACATCATGGTGTTAGGAAAGTATGTTCAACTCTGGTCAAGCAGCCGAATGTATTTTAATCTACCTTTTTATTAGATACTTTTAATGATAAAAGCAAAAGAAGCTATAAAGCTAGAAGATAAGCAATTGATCATCTCATGAAAATATTAAAGAAAATATCTAGAAGAAGATGTATAATATATTTTTCATAAGATTCAATATAGTTCTGTTCTCTTACCACTAGCCTCATGAAAATTTTAGTGAGATTTTCATTAAGGAAAAAAAAGATTAGTGTGGTAAAGACCCAAAGGTGAATTGCTAAGAAGTTTGAAACAAATGTGATATTATTGAACCATTTCACACTAAAGAGCTTGTAAAACATGTATTGCCCTGCTATTACGGAAATTTTATCTGATTTTTATCTTTTGAATATGGACTAATCCCCAGCTGGTGCTTATTTCACTGGCTGACAAAAGAAATGGGAAATGTATCTAGAAACTCTGAGGGTCCCTGGATCGAGGTGGAATGAAGGTTTGAAGTGACTAAGGTCTGACACGTAATTCCTGGGCAAGGTCAGGGGTCACAGATGTCATGTCAAACAGGAATCAGACGTAGGGGCTATAGGATTTGGACATGAATTTGGAACTCTTTCTACTCAAAGTGTAATCCAAGGAGCTATAGCAGCGCAGGAAGCTGGCTATGTCCCCACGCCATCAAAGTCACATTTTAACAAGCTCCTGGGTGACTGCGTCATACTGATGTTTGAGAAGCACTGCTATAGAGATCTGAAGACATCGAAGTGTTGAAAGCAAGAATGTCAAAGAATCATATTTACATTTTCAGAAAATCATAGAGTTGGCAGTGAGAGGAGAAGATGGAGTGAAGGGAAAGGTGATGTTGGAAAGACTAGAGACTGGGAGGAAGGTAACTCGGGATGATAAGGGCTTGGGCAAGGGTCATGGCCATACAGATGTCTTATTAGCTGTTGGGGAGAGAGATGGTGATACCCACATTTTCTGACTTGATTGGTGGAGGCAGTTAAAACAAGGGAGATAATGACGCTGCCTTTGGCCAGTGTGAATTTGAGGAGGTGAAACACCCAGGTGCTTAAATTCAGCATCAGACAACACAGCGGCTGTGATGTTCAGCAAGTCCTGGAGAACAGAAAACGAAGAATCACCCAGGGAAGTAGGAAAGCCAGGAGAAAGGATTCAATATTATGTGGAAAGCTGTCTCAAAGAAAAGTCAGATCAGACAAACACTCAAGTATATCCTTTGGATTTGACATTTTGGAAATTTCCGGGAGCCTCTTAATTATTTATATGCCAAAAATGTGGAAATGAATTGCTGAAATTAGGAGAAAGTGAAGAGAAATGAAATAGGATGCATACAGGGAAGTCACTAAAAAAATCTAATAATTTAGGCCAAGTGGACTTGTCGTAGCAGGTGTGATTTTTAAGGATTCTTGTGGAAACAGACAAGCCACTTGAAAAGGAGAGTGCCTCAGCAAAATTCTTGCAAGAGCCAACTGAAGCATGGGGAGCCCAGAAGTGAAAAGAAAAATGGAGAAAATGGAGATCAGAGGTATTAGAGGCTCTATGGCAATTTTTACAGAAAGAAAGCAGAGAAGAATCTGGAAATAAGCGATTGAGATGGGCAACTCTTAAACTGTGTTCATTACGACTTTCTTCAATTTTGTGCTATTTTATTAACAGCACAACGTTATGGAAATAGACCTGCCACTGTCTTACTTAACGAATAGCTTCCCCGTTGGCTGTTTATGCTACACAATGTGTTCCTTATTGTAGGTTTCTGATATGTGTCTCCCATGGAGTTCCTATATGCTGATTTATAACTGTACCCACTTGTTTTAAACTGGTAGTCATTTAAGTTCAGATACATTCTAAAAGAGCTACATTTTCACTCTTCTCCCGCACATTTTGTGTTTTTGATGTAGTATGTTATACCTTCATGTCTATCCCTTGTTTATTGTAGTTGCTTTTAGTTTTTTGTCTTTTAAGCTTCATATTGGCTTATTAAGTGGTTGATTCTCAGCCCTTATTATATTTTTGTCTTTTCTATTGGGATTTTCCCTTTATATAAATTCTTACTTGTTTTCCACTTAGAGAAGATCTTTAACATTTCTTTTAGGGTTGGTTTAGTATTGATGAACTCTTTTAGCTTTTGCTTATCTGAAAAATTATTTCTTCTATTCTAAATGATAATCATGCTGGATACAGTATCCTAGATTGTAGGTTTTTCTGTAGAGAAATCAGCTGATAGACTTATGGGGGTTCCATTGCATAAGACTCTTTGTCCTTTAGAACTTTCTCTTTCTCTTTAACTTGTGCTGTTTTAATTATGATATGTCTTGGTGTGGCTCTATTTGGGTTCATCTTGTTTGGGACTCCGTGCTTCCTGTAACCGAATGTCCATTTCCTTCTTCAGGTTTGGGAAACCATAGTTTCCTCAAATACATTTTCAATCCTCTTCTCTCTCTTCTCCTTCCGGGGCCCCTATAATGTGAATGTTGATGTGTCTGTGTGTGCTCAGTCGTGACTGTCTCTTTGTGACCCCATGGGTGAATGTTGATACACTTAGTATTAGTCCAGAGATCTCTTAATAAACTACTTTCATTTTTTAAAATTTGTTTTTTTTTTGGTGTTCTGATTTGATGAATTCCATTACTGTGTCTTCTAGGTCAGTTAAGCATTTTTCTGTATCACTCATTCTGCTAGCCATTCCACCTGGTGATTTTTGATAGCATCTATTGAATTCTTCACTTACGATTGGGTCTCTTTTATATTTTCTAGTTCCTTATTACAGTTTTCATCGTGTATATCTATTCTTTTCCCCAGTTCAGTTAATATTTTTACTACCAATGCTTTGAACTCTTGATCTGGAAAATTGTTTATTTCTAGATTATTGTTTATTTTTTTCAGGGATTTTTCTCTTGCTCTTTTAATTCAGAGTAGTTCCCCTGCCTTTTGATTTTGCTTAACTTTCTCTGCCTCTAGGCATTTAGGTGAAACAGTTACTTATTACAGTCAGGAGGGAGTGTTCTTGTGTGGGAACATCCTTATACAGACTGCACATGCCGAGTGCTACTGGGGGAGGGGAGCTGAATCTGACACGAATGCTAAGGCGTGTCTTTTTGTCCGGGGGCTTCTGGCAGCCATCGCCTTGGAGGGAGGATGAGCTTGGAGACGGAAGTGCTTGAGCTGGAGCTGGTTATGAGGTGGGACATGCCATCTGCTCAGTTGCTGTCACGGCCTCATTAGAGGCAAGAGCTGATCCCACGTTACTGGAGCAGAAGCCCTGAAGGTCACGCCCAAGCTAGCTTTATTCCCTGTTAAGTGTGTGTTTTCTCCACTGCCCATACCACTGGGACCCCCACTCCAGAGGGCTGAAGCAAGTGGGGCCTGAGCAAGCTCTTGGCTCGTGTCCGCCGCCGATAAAGGTCCAGGCTGTCTCTGGTGAGCTGCCTGTGCAGACACCTGCAGATGTGGCCCTCGCTCTGCTCAAACGCAGCTTGGGTGCAAGTCCCCTTTATCCCTCACAGCGCCCACCGTCCCCTGCCTCTCCAGCCCTATTGTGAAGCCTCAAGCCATGATAGGTGGGGCCCGCACAGACTTCGGCCTGTTTGAGGAGATGAGCTGTGGTAGAGCAGTTGCTGTGGAGATCTGGGCTCCTGAGGAGCTGCTTGACTAAGCGGCCACCACCACCCCACCCAGCTCTGCCCTGGCACCAAGGTGCTTCTGCATCTGAGTTTGAGATTTCTCCTGGTCGTGGCCATCCCAGCACGGGGGCAACATTGTGCCATGGGGTGGGCGGGGCTGGAGCGTTTGCTGGACTTGGGCTGGGGGTACTTGCTGAGCTGGTCACAGGAGACACAGCAAGCCTAGAGCAGACCTCTCTTCACCCTGCCTGGAGGCAGGCCAGCACACCGGTGCTCCTCGCTAGCAGTCTCCAGGCCCCACATTCCTCCTATTATTTCCCGTGGTCCTCCAGCCACCCAGGAGGGCTTTTCTGCCTTGCATAGAACCCCAGGACTGGGGTGTCCAATCTATGCCTCTCACCACTCACTCCTCAGAGCTATATTAAACAATATTTATTCAACATATAAATTTGGAAGACACAATTCATCCCGTCTATAACATTTCAGCCATGATTTTTTTTTTTTAACTTGAGATCATTTTGTTCCATCCTGACAACTAACCAGTTCAGGGATGGTCTCTCTGAATGACGGGGTCATAAAACTCTTAAGTGTGACATTTTTCATTTTCATCCTTTAGCATGCAAATAATACAAGCTTCGCAAAAGCTTGTATATCATCATCACCATCATTGCTTCATCTAAATATGTTAGCATCAACAGAATTTGGGAAATTAAAATGGAGCATGAATGGGATGCTACTTTGTAACAAAGAATTGTATTCATCTCAGTCTCAAACATTGCAATTAAGAAAAAAAAAAACTTCTACTTAGCTGTTAGATTTAAACTAAAATATTCAAAACATAACACTAGTCTATTGCATTCAGCCCTGATATCTACTCAGTAACTTAATTTCAGCCCATTATTGGGTTGTGACATCCAGTTCCTAAACTGTTCAAGGACAAACAGAAGACTCCTGTCAAATAATTGTCCAGCTCAGGGCTAGGCGTGCTTTTTTTTGTAAAGGACCACAGAAAATGTATTTAAGCTTCACTGGTCACATGTGGTCTTTGTTGTATTTTTCTCTCTGTTTTTCTTTATAACACTTTCATTCTTAGCTCAAAGTTCATACCCAAACGGACCACAGGTTGGTTTCAACCTATGGAGATCTAGGCAGTTGCCCACTTGGCAGGTACTTCCTTCAGGCCTTATAGAAGCAGATACCATAATAAGATAATCTAATTCTACCATTCTGATTTCGGTACTCTTTTTGCAACCTCTGAAAAGAATTTATATTTTCAAATAGATTGTGCAGCTTCTAATGAAAAATATCCTGATCACAAAACACAATATTCTAAATTCCTTAGCAGCTATTTTCTAAGTTCAAATGAATAAGTTGGCAATCTGAGTTTTGTGACCTGTGTGTGTGTGTTTGTGTGTGATGTGTTTGAAAAACTTTAGTTTGGAACTAGACCTTGGAACATGGTTCCAGTGGTTACTCCATCCTGGGTGGTCCATCCAGGAAAGCAAGCAGCATACCTTTTCCAAGCACTATCCACTTTCGGTCGAGACAAGTGATCGATAGCTGAAATGACCGAATGGCTGAAATCTGACAGTGGCATTGCATTCTTGGTACCAAACGTATAGGCTCCATTCCATCCTACTTTGTGGTCCTTTTAGAAATCGTTTTACTTCTGTACCCATCTCTTTGCACATAGGCTGTCTACAAAGATGGCTGCTAACACATTTTCTGCTCTTATACCTGCAGACCACTTGCCGCACCAAGAGGCAGAGCCCATTTTCCCAGCCTTGGAATCCAGCCAGGCTCAGTGACTTGCTTCGACCAGCACGACATGCTGGGAGTGAGGCTGCACTAATCCCAGGCTTTACAAAGCCTGCTTTTGCTCCCATGGGCTCTAGCTCCTGTGTAAAGAAGCTTACTCTGCTGTTGTTTGGTCACTAAGTGAGGTCTGACTCTGCAACCCCATGGACTCTGGCCCGCCAGGTTCCTCTGTCCATGGGATTTCCCAGCCAAGAATACTAGAGTGGGTGGCCATTTCCTTCTCTGGGCATCTTCCCAACCCAGGGTCGAACCAGCGTCTCCTGCATTGGCAGGCAGGTTCTTTACCACTGAGACACCTGGGAAGCTGCAAGCTTAGTCTACACTACTGAATAATGGCAGACCACGTGGTGAGAACCAGCCAGCCCCACCTGAGGTCCAGACATGAGTGAAGACATCCTGGGTCTTCCAGTCTGAGCTAAGGGCCTGGTTAAATATAATCACTATGTGGGCAGCCAAGCCAATCCATCTCACACCATCACAGGAAATAAGAAGTTACTATTTTAATCTGCTAAGCTTTAGTGTGGCCTGTTTCAGTGCAGTAGACAGCTGAAATGCACCAAGTCTTCTCTCTATCCTTCTCTCCAGCAGAAGGCCTCACACTCTGCCCCTCCCAGCATCAGAGGACAGCAGAACGGAGGAGGAGGTCACTTGGAAACCCCCCTTGGGGATCCTGATACCGCCCTCTCTCAGTTAAAGATAGTTTGGGCTGCATCTAATAGACAAAGTCCTGGTTACAGTGGCTTAAATGACGTGGAAGTTTCTCTCTCATTTGAAAGCTAGATGCACTTTGTGAAATAACTGCTCAGAAACTGCAGAATGTCACAACATTTTCCTTCCTTTTTTTAATTAAGTATACTAGTATCTTTTTTAATTAATTTATTTTATCTATGGTTGCACTAGGTCTTCGTTGCTATGCGTGTGCTTTTGCTAGTTGCGGTGACTGGGGGCTCCTCTCTGGTTGTGAGGCATGGGCTTCTCATGGTGGTGGCTTCTTTTGTTGCCAAGCACAGGCTCTAGAGCTCAGGCTCAGTAGCTGTGGCCCCCAGGCTTAGCTGCTTCAAGGCATGTGGGATCTTCCCACACCAGGGATCAAGCCTGTGTCTCCTGCATTGGCAGGTGAATTCCTAACCACTTGGCCACCTGGGAAGTCCCACAGTGTTGTCTGCTTTGCTCAAGAATATGCCTTTTCCAGCTTAGTAATTCTATAGCTTTATCTGTTGCCTAATTGCCACTTTTTATTTCAAATGTATTTAAGCTCATTCACTGTATTTTAAAAAATTGAAATGCCCTGAAATCTTACAATACATACATGGAAGAAATTTCCTAAAAACATACAATCCATTAACAATAATGAGATGCGAAGTTCCAATAAACTTTCCTATGCTATCAACAATTTCTTAAAAGTTCAATGAAGTCTTTCAGAGGAAAGAATGAATGGTTTTTATCTCCAGAAAACTGGATATAAAAATAATTTTAATTTTCTTATGACGTGGTCAAGGAATATACAGTAAAAAAAAAAAAATGCTTGATGTATGAGGGGCTTAATTACAAGAGACACACTTCTCTTTGCCTTTGGGAATGTTGGTACTTGTCAAGTCTGTTTTATTTCATAATTTTAGATGTTATCTTTCCTCACTCTGCATGCCTGCATGCGAAGTCACTTTAGACTGATTCTGAGTGACCCTATGAACTGCAGCCCACCAGGATCCTCTTGTCCATGGGATTCTCCAGGCAAGAATACTGGAGTGGGTGGCCACGCCCTCCTCCAGGGGATCTTCCCAACCCAGGGAGTGAACCTGGGTCTCTTACATCTCCTGCATGGGCAGGCAGGTTCTTTACCGCTCGTGTTAACTGGGAAGCCCCTTTCCTCACCCTAACCAATGTTTATTTTCATACCTAATTTTATAAAAACTCCATAAAATTTGAATGCACTTCTGAACACTAGAAGAAAATCTCAATCAGTTCAGCCAGATAAGACTAGCCTGTTGTTCCAGAACAACAGCTTCCTGTTATGCTGTATCGCTGTGAGGCTGAGAGTCCAAGAGGGCACTCTGGACCTGCAGACACTTGTCTACAAGAGCTGTAGCTGTAGAAAGCAAGGCTCCCGGGCTGTGTGGACCGTGTATTATCTTATCTGGGAATGGCCTATCTGCTGGAAAGCATTATTTTGTTACTATTCTGGGATTGTTCAAGTCTCTGATAGGGACAGTTCTAGTCTGCTGAATTCTGCATTCTGTCAGAGCAAGTGGAGCCTCCCTGACATGGGTTACAGCCAGCTGTCTCAGTTGCTACCCCTGCTCTGCGCTGAGGTAGGTTGTGTCCACCAATTGTGCCAAATGCCCTTTTCTACCTTTGCACTCCTTAATTTGGGTTCCAAACACTAGTTACCTGAACACAAAGATGGGACATCTTGATTCTCTTTTTTTTTTTCCCCTAGCAAAAAAGTGAGTCTTAGGTAAATTATTTGTTTTACATTTAAATTTCATCTATAAGTACATCTTTGCCCCATAAACAGTGAACTTGGTTATATTTATCTTCATTTTCCTTATTTGCTCTTTAAAATACACATTTCTTTACAATGAAAATGTATAGCTGAATCGTTCGCTATACATCTGAAACTAACACAACATTGTACATCAACTACACTGTGATTGCAGCCGGGAAATGAAAAGACACTTGCTCCTTGGAAGGAAAGATATGACAAACCTAGATGGTGTATTAAAAAGCAGAGACATCACTTTGCAGACAAAAGTCTGTATAGTCAAGGCTATGGTTTTTCCAGTAGTCATGTATGGATGTGAGATTTGAACCACAGGGAAGTCAGAGCTTCCAAGAATTAATGCTTTTGAATTACGGTGCTGTAGAAGACTCTTGAGAGTCCCTTGGACTGGGAGGAGATCAAATCAGTCAATCTTAAAGGAAATCTACCCTGAATACTTACTGGAAGGACTGATGTTGAAGCTGAAGCTCCAACACTTTGACCACCTGATGTGAAGAGCTGATTCATTGGAAAAGACGCTGGGAAAGACTGAGGGCAAGAGGCGAAGGTGATCACAGAGGGTGAGACGCTTGGGTGGCATCACTGACTCGATGGACATGAGTCTGAGCACACTCCATGAGAGAGTGAAGGACTGAGAGCCTGGCCTGCTGCAGCCCGTGGGGTCACAAAGAGTTGGACCTGACTTAGCGACTGAACAATGACAAAGTACTCCAATATAAAATAAAAACTGAAAAAACATATAAATTTCTCTCAAAGCAATTCAGTTTTAAGCAGAGAAGAAAAAGACATGAATAATCAAGAGTAATCTTTACACAAAATAAGCTCTCCCTTTATTTGAACGTATGTTCCCTGGACAGTATCTCGACTCCAAATATGTTAGCAAAATGTTTTATGCATCACCCTCTAATTAGGGTTCAGGAGGTGGTTCTCCCAGCAGATGAGAAAAATATTCTTTTATTTTGACATTGCACCATTGTTAAATTTATGGCATGGGAGAAAGCATATGAAATAAGTTTTCACTATTCATTAGTATTCATGACAGGAACTGACCTGAACTTCAAGATTTTTAAAATAACCTTTAAAGAAACCAGACACTGAAATGTGCTTTATTTTCACTTGAAAGGTACACAACTGATTTTTTTCTGAGCTGGCAATTTGTCTTTTGAAGTTTTGTTTTTCCTTTCCTTTTGGAAGCATTTCCTCGAGCTTTAAAATCTAATTCTAACTGCCTAAAGATTCACGTTACAATGTAAAAGGAAGAATTTAATCCAGAAGTTATTTTTTAAATGGAAAAATTTTAAAGCTTTCACAATAAACCAGTTACATTTTATTTTCAGGTTTAACTCTTTATCTTCCCTCTCCATTGGTAGACATAAATCATGCAAAATTAGATCATGATACCCTTTTATTCTTAATAGAATTTAGTTCATTTCACAATATAATCACCCTATTTTACAGACGTTAGTCTAGCTAGAAACATGTTTCAATATCAGCGCTATCAATTCCTGTCCATTCTAATCACTCATATAGTTGTAAATTAATTAGCAGAAGACTTAGATGTTTTGGACACCTTTTAAAATATAAAACTGGATAGTCTATGTTTTCTCACTATCACATTAAATCTACTTTTGCATAGAAATAATTAATTCTATTCACCAAAAAATAGCGGTCTAAAGTTTTAATTTTTTTCCAAGCCAGTTTCCTCAAGTATACAAGATCAATCTGATAACTGATTATCTTCCATTCCATATCTACAAGGAGACATCTTAATCATGGAATACATAATTTTTATTTATGATAGTTTTTTCCTAGCTCATGCAAACTCTTTGCCTTTGTTCTCATGCAAACAATAAGTGCTTTTATGGCCAATGTTGGCAAGAACCTGCATGTCAGATGAACATGACTTTTGGGTCATTCATCCCAAGCCAGTCTGATCTGCTCAAATCAGGGCTCACTGACGGCGCCGCCAAAGTCATCTTTTTTAAAAAAATAGTGATTTATGTATTTGGCTGCATCAGTCCTTAGTGCCGCAGATGGGCTGTTTGCTGGGGTGCAAGCACTCTCTGGTTGCGCTGCTTGGGCTCCAGAGTGCAGGGGCTCAGTAGCTATGGCATGTGGGCTTAGTTGCTCTGTGGTGTGTGGGATCTTAGTTTCCCAACCAGGGATCGAACCAGCGTGCCCTGCATTGCAAGGCAGATTCTCAATCCCTGGACAACCAGGGAAGTCCCTGTTCATGGACTCCTGTTCTATTTTGTCTTCAGAAGCTCTAGGTGTTGTGTCCATTAGGACGCAGCTTGTAAAGCCTGAGATGCACAGTCTTGCCTACTGCTCATCTCTCTTCTGCTAGATATTCCAGAATGTTTACTAGAATGTCTAGTCGACTAGACTTGTCTGTCTTCTTTATATGTTTATATAACTCTTCTCTGTGCTATAGCTTTGAAGAATACTAGCTTCTTTTTCTTCCTTTTTACTTAGACAAACTAGGTTTCTCCATCATCAATCTGGGAAACCCTTCATCCTAGCTTTCAAAAACTTTCCCAAACCCCAGTCCAAGCCCTCCTCCTCTGTCTCTGGCTTCTCCCCATCAGACGGATCTGTTTCAGCCTGGTAGATCTCCCCATTTTGAAAAGGGTGCCTTTCTCCCTGCAATGCTGAGCCATCGCTTGTCAATTTCCCCATCTAGACTTTGTTTCCCTCCCCTCTGCCCAACCAACCTTCAAGCTCCAACCTAGTTCCTTCCTGCCTTCTTCAGAAGGGCTTTTTCTTTTTTAATCTATTTATTTATTTGGCTGCCTTGGGTCTTAGTTTCTTAGTTGCATCATAAGAGATCTTCCATGTGACGCACAGGCTCTCTAGATGTGGTGCTTGGGGCTGGTTGCTCCATGGCTTTTGAGATCTTAGTACCCTATCCAGGGGTCAAACTCTTGTCTTCTGCTTTGCAAAATAGATTCCTTACCACCAGCCCCTCAGGAAATTCCCTAGGAAGAAGACTTTCTTGAGTACTTCTGCTGATTTGTAGCTCATTCCTTTCTGAATGGTTCCATCATTTGTTTCCAAAATTTCTCATTTGTCACTTGATTATCAGCAATAATCCAATATATTTTCTTATTTCCCCAAGGAGATTACATATTTTTTGGAGAAGAGGGGCCAACATTCAGGCTTCCCATCCTTCCTTCCCGTTGACTTTAGTACAGGGCCTTCCCATGGGAGGCACTAAAGAGGCACCTCTTGGTCAAATGAGTGGCAGCCTCTGGTGCTGGACTCGACTGTCTCATAGATGCATATTTGCCCGGCATTGAACTGAGCCTCAGAAAGGCTAGCTGACTTATTGGTCAGCTGTTTATGTGTCTAGTTTCCTACTATCCTTATCAATAAATATCTAGCAGTTTACGTTTGATGGAGAGGTTTCTTCCAGTTCAGTAACTCTCTACACCTCTCACCATCTCTAATCTTTTAAAAACTTCTCTTTCATTCTGATTCCCCATGACACAGCCATGTTTTAGTGACACCCATTCCTGGCCTCCATGTTTTGCGATGTCTGGTAGACAGATCCCTTTTCTCACTATTGATCATACAGGACGAGGTTGACTAAATTTTTCTATAAACGGCCAGAGCATAAGTATTTTAAGCTTTGCATGCCCTGTGGTCTCTGTTGAGACCACTCAACTCTGCCACTGGAGCATGAAATGAACAATAGACAATATATGTGTAAACAAATGACATGGCTGTACTTCAACAAAACTTTGATGAACTTGGGAATTTGAATTACGTACTATTCTCATATGTGATAAAATATCCTTTTTCCATTTATAATCATTAAAAAGTGTTAAAAAAAGATTCTTAGCTGATAGGCTTTCAGATACAGACGGTGGGTGAGACTGGGCTTGCCAGCCCCGATATAGTATATCAAAGTGCAGCTTAGACATCAGCCAGGGTAATTTAATTTGAGGCAAGATTGGGTTGAATCCATTTTCGGCTTGCGGAATTTCAGAGCTGTCCCTAAGAGTCCCATCTATTCTTGGTGAATACAAGACTCCCTCAAATCTCTAGGCTCCTCCTGCCTCATTTCAGGCTTCTACTCTACACCCTGCTGACCCTCCTGTGAAATAGAGCCCCTGTACTGAGCAACTCAAAAAAGTCCCCACTCACAGAGGCCTTCTTGGACAAAACAGTCTTTACTGGAGATTTCAGAGGAGAAATTTGCCACAAGTCTAAGCTATATCTAATGGAATCATGACACTATACTTTTCAAAAAAATTTCTTTTGGCCATATGACATCTTAGTCACCCAACCAGGGATCCAACCTGCATCCCTCGCACTGGAAGCACAGAGCCATACCATTGGGCCACCAGGGAAGCCCCAGTTACGCTCTTTAGAGGTTGTTCTATCACTTCCCCACTGAGTTCTAGTCCCACCCCCACCCCCGATAAACAGGTCTTCTTTAAGAGGACTGGGAGCTTGCCAGGTGGCATTAGTGGTAAAGAATCCACCTTTCCATGCAAGAGAGGCAATACACGCAGCTCCGATCCCTGGGTCGTGAAGATCCCTTAGAGGAGGGCATGGCAACCACTCCTGTGTTCTTACCGGGAGAATTTCACGGGCGGAGGAGCCTGGCGGGCTACAGTCCATGGGGCTGCAAAGAGTCAGATGTGACTGAACACATACAGCTCATAAGAGGACTGGCTCAACTTTTTACCAAAATGGTACCTGTTTTCCCCTCTTGAACTCTGGGCATTCATTTGTTCATTCAATTTGTGTATCAAATTTAATTTATTTCTTGAATGTCTAATACAGTTCGGTCTAAAGAAACTTTCCACCATGAGGAAAATGTTCACCGCTCAATATAGTAGCCGCCTGTGACTACTGAGCATTTGCAAGGTCTAGAAAGACCAAAGAACTAAACGTTAAACTGTATTTCATTTAAATTAATTTAAATGTAAACAGCCACATGTGGCTACTGCTATCAACCTGAACAGCACAAATCTGCCATCTGCAGGGCACTAAGGTTCCCTTCGAGAGTCTGTTAACACTTAGTTGCTAAAACTTAGCACAAATCTGGGACTGGGCTTCCACTGCTGGTGAGCAAGATTTAATTAAAACTCCATGGTTTATCATGGCTGCCTTGTAATCAATAATGTTTAAAGCTTTCACTCTTCACTTCTGTCATGTAACTGAAGAAAGTCCCTGGCTTTCAAGGTTCTCTTCTATTTTCCACTTCAGTTGCACACAAAGGCAAAGGCTTTTTTCCCCTAAGGGCGTATTCCTCACACAGAACACATCTTCAGCCATGTGTCCAAATGCTATATTGATTCCAGCTGTTTCTTTACCAAGTTCATAGACACAACAGCTGGTCTTTGTTTTTAACACCTCTCCGTTTAAGCAAAATATTTCATTTTAATTACTGCTTTAATATGTTAACATGGGGATGATCCATATGGAAACTATCCTATGGAAATATTGATAGTTTGTACACAGGAGGATTGATCTACCTGGATTAGGAAGGTTTTGAAATAGTGCTAGGACATTTCTCAAAAATGTCAAGGAATACTTTTTAATCATTGTAGATAAACACAGTCCCTTTGGAAGCGAAGCCAAACTTTTGGCACCATCCCAAGGATATAATGAACCTGTGTTCTATAGCAAGGCTGGAATCTATGTTACCACATCACTTGGAACATTCTGCTAGAGAGGGTAGTATTCAGATCCATATGGATCTAGGAGAAGCTTGGGTCTATAACCCTAGAGACTAAATTAGTGTAGGAATTCATTCCAAAATTATGAATCAAAACAAGATGGTACCTAAGAGGGCCAGCATTTTCAGGAGACCAATTATCTCTAGTCTTTCCTGGTTGTTTGAGTCACTTAGAAAGTGGTAGGAATGTAGGGTTCAAGATGTGAGAATTGATAGCTACTTTCCAGATTAAAAGACAGATTAAACATAGGCAACCAATTTGAGATGGTCCAGTGGTTAAGATAGGGCTTCCCAGGTGGCTCAGTGGGAAAGAATCTACCTGCAATGCAAGAGCCACAGGAGACATGGGTTCAGTCCCTGGGTCAGGAAGATCCCCTGGAGGAGGGCATGGCAACCCAGTATTCTTGCCTGGAGAATTCCATGGCCAGAGGAGCCTGGTGGGCTACAGTCCATGAGGTCGCAAAGACTAAGCACAGCATGCACGCAGGCAGTGTTAAGACTTCGTCTTCCAACACAGAGGGTGTGGGTTTAATCCCTGGTCCAGAAGCTAAGATCTCATAAACACCGAAGCCCAAACACCAGAACGTAAAAGACAATAGCAGTATTGTAAGAGAAGGCAATGGCACCCTACTCCAGTGCTCTTGCCTGGAAAATCCCGTGGATGGAGGAGCCTGGGAGGCTGCAGTCCATGGGGTCGCTAAGAGTCAGACAGGACTGAGCGATGTCACTTTCACTTTTCCCTTTCATGCATTGGAGAAGGAGATGGCAACCCACTCCAGTGTTCTTGCCTGGAGAATCCCAGGGACGGGGGAGCCTGGTGGGCTGCCGTCTGTGGGGTCGCACAGAGTCGGACACGACTGAAGCGACTTCGCAGCAGCAGCAGCAAGCAATGCAATGAAGACTTTTAAAACGGCCCAGAGCAACAGCAAAAATGCTTTAGAGAAAAAACTACCCAATTTGGACCTTGTCATATAATAACTGAACTGAGCTGAACTGGTACAAAAATCACCTAACAAATTCCCTTTTCCTCGATTTTACTCCCTGGCCTTTGAGATTTCAGTCACTGCGGAGGTGCCCCATTGAAAGTTCTCTCTCCCAATCTGCTGTGACCAGACAACCTTCAGGGAGCAGAGGTGCTCTGGAGCGACTGTGAGCCAGTCCAGAGGTGAGCATTAGCTCTGACCAGCGGCTCCAAACAAGGTTACAATAGTGGGAGATGGTATTGTCCTCACTGTAAGAGCTGCGAGCCCAACACACACAAAAATCTTTACAGAAGACGTTCCAGGAGACACAAGTTCATTAAAAACCTCTTAAATGGAAGAGGAAATAAGCCACCATAACCAAGATTGAGCCGAAACAGCAAACTGCAGAAGTAGAGATTCGGTATTGGAGATAGTTGATACTGGAATATAAAATAAAGTTTTACTATGCTTAAAGTAAAATGAAAAGTATTGAGAATATGAGTGGGGCAAAGAGACTTACAAAATGACTGGGTAGGGTAAAAAAAAAAAAGAAACTTTTGGAAAATAAAGAAATATATAATTATTGAAATGAGAAACTCCACAGATAAAGGAGATTTGTGAACTGGAAGCTAAATAGATCTGAAGAAATTACTCAATTAAATTAGAGATAAACAAGATCAAAAGATATAAAAGGAAGGTCTCTAGTAAGAAGTTTAAACTATATTCAATCCAGAGTTTTAGAAAAAGAGAATTGCATAAAGGAAAGGAAATATCCAAAAAGATACTCAAAATTTCCAAAATTGTAGAAAGACTCAAATTCTCAGATGTAGGAAACCCAAAAAAATTCCAAACCAGATAGTCTGAATGGAACTTTGGGGAGAAACCCAGACAGGGTGGACTTTAAATGGATTAAACCTAAACATGAGACAGAAAACTTGGAGGGACAGTGAATGAACAGATGCACTCAGTTATGAAGAAAATGTTACTTTATTTCATGATCAAATATTAGATGAAAAGTCTCTTAGCAAAAAAACCAATGAAATTCTAACTGCATATCCGCAGGATTCTCATGTAAATAACCATCCATGGGCCTTTCATGAGGAAGTCCTGAAAAAAATTTTTTAAGTTAATGACAGATTCACAAATTTGTAGAAATACAACTGGAGAAATCTGCCTTCCTAAAATCTAAATTTTCAATGCTTATTCAAGAGAATAAAAAGTTGTGAAATTAGCTGTGAAGAATACTAAAAGATGAGCATTCCTACAGGACAGTGAGAATCATGAAAGAGAGGTCAGCAGATGAGGAAATTTCAGGACTGAGGTAAATCAGATAGAAGGCTAAACACCTCCTCTAGCCATGCCCCTTAGGGTTCTAGGAATTCGCCATGAGACCAGGCTGGAAGTTATTATAAATACCACTGTGCACAGTGCTTACAATCTGTAGTGAAGAATCATGCCCAAGCTAATTCAGAGTAATGTGTTTATACTTCTTATTCCATATGGTCTTCATTAAGTTATCCTCAATTACTCCTTTTGTGATCTCTATGCAGGGTTGCGTTAATGAGCGTCTCTAGTACCAAAGTCTCGGAGAAGGCAATGGCACCCCACTCCAGTACTCTTCCCTGGAAAATCCCATGGACAGAGGAGCCTGGTAGGCTGCCGTCTATGGGGTCACACAGAGTTGGACACGACTGAAGTGACTTAGCAGTAGCAGCAGCACCAAAGTCTACATCTGATTTGATCTCATTTGGTGTATTAACCAGACCTTTGCTTTCCTGAGGCTTTGACATCTTGAGAGCTTGCTGACCCTGGTGGGACTGCCCAGAGGCAGCAAACAACTCACCTGAGAATGCACCTTTCCTAAGGAAACCAGCCAGAGCCTGTCCCTCAAGCCCCTCCCTTATCAGGGTCTCACAGTCCGGGCCACTAACCACCTGCCTTCATCACCCCAGGGTCAGGTGCCAGACAACCAGAGACTGCCCCTATACCCCCAGGGTCTGCTGATATTATCCCAACTAGTGAATCCTAAGCCAGTTCAGCTTGCCTCACCAGTTTCTTCTCATAGGAACTAAAATAAAGGCTCAGGCCCACATTTTCCCCTGGCTCCCTCTGTCTCCTGATTTAACCTGGTGCATTCCCATGTGACCCCTCATGACATGGCATGTCCTCTCCTCTTAGAGTCTATGAGTTTAACAAACTCTCTCCTCCATGGCACTTGTCTCAATCTGTTGACTTTGCCATATCTGAATGATAATAAAACCTGTATTCTATAATGAGTGATAATTACCCTTCAGATTCTGGTACCCTAGGTGGAAGACTAGGTCAGAAGCTCTCCTGACTAAATGTCACCTTGGCCAGTTATGCCCTTCTCTGGATGTGTGATACACATTTCTATAGACCTTGACAGTGTTCTTTCCACCCTGTCCCTAGAAGAAAACCACGTCATCTAGCAAATGCGGTTACTCTGGCCACTCAGTAAAGAATTCCTGTGGGTGAGTGAAGTGGATGAAATATAATTGTATTCAAGCTTCTTCTGTAGCCAGAGAAGGAAGCAAAGAAGAAGGGTGCTTTGGGGCACAATCCCATTCAGGGCTGGCCAGTGAGTGGACGCATAAGAATGCACCAGAGGGGAGGAAGGAAGGAATGCAGTCAACAAACCAAAGTCAAAAGTTATACACAAACTAAGGGTAAAAATATTTAAATAAAAGAAATATTAGGGTTTTCTTTTCTCTGCATCTTCTACAGCATTTATTGATTGTAGATTTTCTGATGATGGCCATGCTGGCTGGTGTGAGGTGGTACCTCATTGTGGTTTTGATTTGCATTTCTCTATTAACAAGTGATGCTGAGCATCTTTTCATGTGTTTATTGGTCATCTGGATGTCTTCTTTGGAGAAATATCTGTTTAGGTCTTCTGTCCATTTTTTTGATTGAGTTGTTTGTTTTTCTAATTATTGAGCTGCATGAGCTGCTTATACATTTTGGAGATTAATCCCTTGCTTTGGGAAACCTCTTGCACTTTTGGTGGGGATGTAAATTGGCACAGCGACTATGGAGAACAGTATGGAGATTCTTTGAAAAAACTAGACATAAAACTACTATATGGCCCAGAAATCCCTCTACTGGGCATACACACTGCAAAAAGCATAATTCAAAGACACATGTGCTCAGCGTTCACTGAAGCACTATTTAAAACAGCCAGGACAAGGAAGCAACCTATATGTCCATCAACAGATGAATGAATAAACAAGTTGTGTATATAGCACAATTTGTTATAATATATTATATTTATATATATTTCATATATGTAGTGTAATTATATTTCATATATGTGTGTGTATATATATATAACAGAATATTACTCAGCCATGAGTAATATTAGTAATAATCTGAGTGGAATGAATTCAACTCAGTTGAACTGAGATTGGTGAATCTACATCCTGTTATACAGAGTGAAGTAAGTCAGAAAGAGAAAAACAGATGTCATGTATTAATGCATATATTATGGAATTTAGAAAAACAGTACTGATAAACCTATTTCCAGGGTGGAAATAGAGACACAGACATAGAGAACAAACAGACTTGTGGACTCAGTGGAGAAAGGAGAGGGTTGGATGACCTGAGAGACCAACAATAAAACATATACATTACCATATGTAAAACAGCTAGCGGGAAGTTGCTATGTAACGTAAGGAGGTCAACCCAGTGCTCTGTGATGGCCTATAGGGGAGGGATCGGGGCGCAGATGGAGGTTCAAGAGGGAGAGGGTATATGCATACTTAGAGCTGATTCACATTTTTGTACGGCAGAACCCGACGCAACATTGTAAAGCAGAAAAGAAGTGTTAGTTGTTGCTCAGTCGTGCCCAACTCTTTGCAACTCTGTGGACTGTAGCCCACCAGGCTCCTCTGTCCTTAGAATTTCCCAGGGAAGAATACTGGAGTGGGGTGCCATTCCCTTCTCCAGGGGATCTTCCAGACCCAGGGATCAAACCTGGGTCTCTGCATTGCAGGTAGATTCTTTAGTGTCTGAGCCACAGGGAAGCTCCTATAAAGCAATTATCCTCCAATTAGAAAAGAGAGAGAAATATAAACCATTCTCATGGGCAACATGGAGACTTGAAGGATGGGACAGAAAAACAATTGTATGTCTTGGTGTGATGAATGTTTGATTTTCGGTATTTTAGGAGACAAAGAGCCCCAGCTAGATTGGAAGATCCCACTGGCTCCCCCTCCTCCCTTGGCATCACAAAACCAAGATTCCTGCTTCCCTTCTAGACCCCAAGGGCCCCCAGGAGTCAAGAGATCAGAGGGAACAGAGAGCAGTTTACCCACTTCTCCTCTGGGAGCCAGGAAAACCTGCAGAAGTAGCAAGCCCTTCTCCATGAAATGAGACAGTTCTAAAAGCTGTCACAGTGGGGCTGGCCTGTTGCTGTTTCTGCAGGGAGCAACAGGGCCTTTGTTTCCTCATCAGTCACCTCTGAGGCTTGTTGTTGGTTGAGAGAAGTCTGCAGAGCGGTGGGCACACAGCCAGATCCAGAGTGCTCACTAAGAGTTATTAATATTGATCACTACTATCCATGGAACATTTCAGAGATGGAACTGCAGCTTTAAGAGAATCTGCCTAGCTATCTATTTTATATGTGGTGGTGTATATATGTCAATCCTAATCTCCCAGTTCGTCCCACTCTTTCTTCTCCCTCTGTGGCCACATGTTCACTCTCTATGTCTATGTAATTATTCCTGCCCTGGAAATAGGTTCATTTGTACCATTTTTCTAGATTCCATGTATATGTGTTAATATGCAGTATTTGTTTTTCTCTTTCTGACTTGCTAAGTCGCTTTAGTCGTGTCCGACTCTGTGTGACCCCATGGACGCCCACCAGGCTCCTCTGTCCTCAGGATTCTCTAGGCAAGAGTACTGGAGTGGGTTGCCATTTCCTTCTCCAACTTGGGTACTACTGCTGCTAAGTCGCTTCAGTCGTGTCTGACTCTGTGCAACCCCATAGACGGCAGCCCAACAGGCTCCCCCGTCCCTGGGATTTTCCAGGCAAGAGTACTGGAGTGGGGTGCCATTGCCTTCTCTTCTTGTCTTTCTGACTTACTTCATTCTATATGAAGACAGACTCTAGGCCCATCCATGTCTCTACAAATGACCCAATTCTGTTCCTTTTTATGGCTATGTAATAGCATATTAAAAAGCAGAGACGTTATTTTGTCAACAAAGGTCCGTCTAGTCAAGGCTATGGTTTTTCCAGTGGTCACGTATGGATGTGAGAGTTGGACTGTGAAGAAAGCTAAGCCCCGAAGAACTGATGCTTTTGAACTGTGGTGTTGGAGAAGACTCTTGAGAGTCCCTTGGACTGCAAGGAGATCCAACAGTCCATTCTAAAGGAGATCAGTCCTGGATGTTCTTTGGAAGGAATGATGCTAAAGCTGAAACTCCAGTACTTTGGCCACCTCATGTGAAGAGTTGACTCATTGGAAAAGTCTCTGATGCTGGGAGGGATTGGGGGCAGTAGGAGAAGGGGACGACAGAGGATGAGATGGCTGGATGGCGTCACTGACTCCATGGGCGTGGGTCTGGGTGAACTCCAGGAGTTGGTGATGAACGGGGAGGCCTGGCATGCTATGATTCATGGGGTCGCAGAGTCGGACACGACTGAGCGACTGAACTGAACTGAATATTCCATTGTATGAATATATCAGGACTGATGCTGAAGCTGAAGCTTTGATACTTTGGCCACCTGATGTGAAGAACTGACTCATTGGAAAAGACCCTGATGCTGGGAAAGGTAGAAGGGAGGAGGAGAAGGGGATGACAGAGGATGAGATGGTTGGATGGCATCACCGACCTATGGACATGAGTTTGAGCAAGCTCCAGGAGTTGCTGGATGGACAGGGAAGCCTGGCGTGCTACAGTCCATGGGGTCACAGAGTCGGACACGACTGAGAGGCTGAACTGAACTGAAGAATATATCACATCTTCTTTATTAATTCATCTGTTGATGGACATTTACATTGCTTCCTTGTCTTGGCTGTTGTATTAATATATGCTATAAAGCACAAAGCTCAGCTTACTGCTCTGTGGTGACTTAGATGGGAGGGACAGAGGTCCAGAGGGAAAGAATATATGTATATGTACAGCTGATTCAGTTCATTGTACAGCAGAAACTAACACAATGTTATAAAGCAATTATATTCCAATTAAGCATAAATAAACTAGAATAATAAAACAGCTATCTAACTCTCTGGGGGCGATTGTTGGTAAATGCTGGGTTGAGCCAAAACCCAGATCTGACTCCCCAGTCCATCCACCCATCGCTATGGCACTTCCTCCCAAGCACAAGCATGAGGCTGTGCTGAGACCTGAGGGACTCAGCCTTCTGACTCCCACCTTCTTTGTTCCAGTCCTATGCTCACCAAGTAGGCTTCTGATCCTCCCCAGATCCTGGTGGCAAACGGAGTACTCCTGTGGCAGAAATGTAGGACCGGGTATTGTCCTGATCATGGATCACTAGACCAATAAATTGACATTGTCACATAAAAGGATTTGCTTGGCTTTTTGTTTTTCATATCACTCGAGCCTGATACTTCTGAGGGTGTTGGAAAAATTCAGTTCCTGACCGCAGGGAGCTGGTATGGAGATGTTGGCCACGGTGACCTTAAGAAGGACACATCACACCACATCCACACTGTCCTCTGGCCTGGCCAGTCTTTCTGCCTCATCCCTCTCAATCTGTCTCAGGCAGCATGGGATTCTTCTGACAAGGTCCCAATTTATTTTGCTTTCTATGTCATTCTATGACCTTAATGTGGGTCAGTGTTAATATTCTTCTCAACACTGAAATAATTTTTCATCTCAACAGCTGTTCTTTTCACTCTGAAGAGAAGTTTTAAATGTGACCATTATTCCTGGCTTTTCACAATGTATAAACTTTCTCAGTATTATTCATAGGAAATGAAGGTTACACTTCTGAGTGAGGGCAAAAGGAAGGGAAGGCCGCTAAGGGAATCCTCCAACTCTTGGGAGGAAACATGGATATTGAGTTAAATAATGTGATTTATTTGCTTTTTTCCAAGTTTGTGAGAATATTGGAAATTATTGTCTGTCATTGGAGGCCCTGTGGTAACTAGGTTTTCTTGTGCATTTAATGATGAGATGCATTGGTAAAAGGAAGTAGCAGACCTGCTCAGTCTTCTTTCAGAGAAGGTTTTCTATTTTTTCTTTTTTAGAGGAGAGAGGCATCCTTTGCAGTTAGCTCTAGCACTCCACATGGCAATGGTAGGCACTATATCATTGTATTCAAAAATCAAAAAGGAAAATCCTCCTGTGGGTAAATGGAAAACAAAACAAAACATGCTCACCTACCCTGTCACAAAAGTGATAATATACAGCTGTGCCCCATCTAAATGAATTTAAAATCCAGAGGCTCCCCTAGTGGTCCAGTGTTTAGGACTCCAAGCCTTCGAGGTAAGGTTTGAGGGTTTGATCCCTGCTTAGGTAACTAAGATCCCACATGCTGTATGGCATGGGCAAAAAAATAAAATTAATACAATAAAAATCTGATCTTTTTGCAGATACATCGGGGAGGGGGGGTTCATTGTTTTTACTTTACAAAGTTAATTCTTCCCAGGATTCTTCCCAGATTCCTTTAAAGACTGGACATTGGTTTATCTGAAATAACACAGAAAAATACACTTAAGCATAACTTTTGATACAACTTCTTTCCTGTGTCCTGTACTTACATTCCAGCTGAGTGACACGTCTTCTTATTCCTAAATCTGGTTCATGCCTCTGGGCCTTTGCACAGGCTAATCCCTTCACCTGGAATGCCCTCCCCCACATTCTACCAATATGTTGGCCACCTGATTCAAAGAGCTGACTCATTGGAAAAGACCCTGATGCTGGGAAAGATTGAGGGCAGGAGGAGAAGGGGATGACAGAGGATGAGATGGCTGGATGGCATCATTGACTCAATGGAGATGGGCTTGAGCAAATTCCAGGAGACAGTGAAGGACAGGGAAGCCTGGTGTGCTGCAGCCCATGGAGTCTCAAAGAGTGAAGTACAACTGAGCAACAACAACATTCTACCTGTTGGCATTCGGTTAGAATTTCCAAGCCTTTTCAAACTTTCATACCTACATGGTATTTATATTGGTCTTTCCCTCATGTCTTTTCACAGTCTCTGTTTGTGTTCACTGTGAATATAGTTTCTGCCTCCTAATGATAAGCTCCATGAATAAAAGGAAAATGACTCTTTGCACTTCTCAGGGCTACAGGACTAATTCCTTGTCTTGCATAGAACATTCTCACATTTCCCCCTAGGTATTACTCACAGCAAAGGAGTATGTGCCTCCATATTGCTTTAGGATAAAATTTCTTTGAAGCTGTGCTTTATCTTAAAAATTCAAGTAAATTTTACATTCAAATCTATCGTATAAATTAGTAATTTTCATGAAAAAATGTTTAAACTGACTCCTGTGTTAAATTTAGACTCTAGAAACTGCCTCGCAGTTTTTGCTTTTTAGCTAGTTAGACTTTCCAGCATGCAGCCCTTAGGATACACATTTCTCAGATAAAAAGGGTATAAGTAGAAGTTTAAAATGGTTACTAAATTGAATTAAACAAGTGTAACATAATGGAAAGTGAAGTATTTGTTCAAAATGCCAAATAATTGAAAAAATACAGTCAAGACTGATAAAGGCCACTTGTCATTTGGAAGCCTAGCATAATTTTTCAGAGAATTATTTAAAAATAGCAAAAGAGGGACTTCCTTGGCAGTCCATTGATTAAGACACATCCATTGCAGGGGGACAGATTCAATCCCTGGTCAGGGAACTGAAATCCACATGCCACATGACACAGCCAAAAATAAACCTAAAAAATAAATAAAATAGAAAAAGACCCCCAAAATGCTTTGTATTCACATTTGCTGATGTTTTCTCCTTCAGATCAACTTGTGAAGTGATTAACATTCAGTTCTTCTGAAAACCCACAAACACAGACCATCCTGCAATTTCTCTTTGTCAGTTATTTTAGCCTATGAACTTCTGAATCCATGTTCATTTTAAGATTATATTAGAATAAAAGCTGACAAGACTGTGTAAGTACTGACAGGCACGCACACTAAGTCACTTTAGTCATGTCCAACCCTTTGTGACCCCAGTGGCTGTAGACCGTCAGACTCTTCTGTCCCTGGGATTCTCCAGACAAGAATACTGGAGTGGGTAGCCATTCCCTTCTCCAGGGGATCTTCTTGACCTAGGGATTGAATTTGCCTCTCTTATATCTCCTGCATTGGTAGGAGTGCCATTTGGTAAACCCAAGTTACTGACACTTAATGCTTTATCTAGCTGCTGAGGAAGTAAGATTCAGTTTTAATGGGAATGCCTCATAGAAATGTCTAAAATGACCTGGGAAAATACCATATTAACAAAAAGCCTTAGGTTAGAAATAAATTGCCAATTTGAGCATATAAATAAATAAAACACCCCTAACTCTTACCCTTTCCTGAAATGGATCCTAATGCTCAGGATTAGAGAAACCACTCCCCGAACAACATTCTGATGGCCCCAAAGATGCTAAACACCTCCCAAAGTAAATGTCTCTAAGATGACATAATAACAATGGGATCTAGTGTAATAAAGAATTCACTGGACTCTGGGAAAATGTGTTCATGCAAGAACAAGATGTTCTTCATTGTAACCTCCAACTACAATCACATCCATAATGGTAAAGGGCATTGTTAACCAAGCAAGGCCACCTGAGCACAGATGTGACCTGTTCCCTTTGCATTTTCTATATTCCCTAACAAGATCCTTACTAATATCTGTTGAATGAAAAGTGAAGTCGAGCCGCACAGAGCACATCATGATGGAATTATCTTTCCCTGTAGTCATGCCTCCCTCTCTAGGTCTTAAATTCCTCTTCTAATCTAGCGTAGAGGACTTGGGCCATCTGTGAAAAGAGTGCTTTTCCAGTTTTCTCTCCTTGAATATTTGCTTATCTTTCTCCCTTCCTAGCCTGCTTAACAAACCCAGCAAAGACAAGATTTTTCTCTAGTCTGGCTTCGACAATGGAATGAAATGCCAGGCATCCATTGCTCCTTTCTTAATGCTTATCAAGCTGCCCTGTTCCTGGGGTCTCTGAAACAGCCAATCTGTCATTTATGGCTTGGCTGTCTTTCCAGCGCTGCCCTTATTTTAAGCGTCTTCCGTTGCACTTGCCTGAAATTGTATATAAGCAGTAAAATCCCTGAACTGTGGAGGATCTGCTGCCTGCTGCTCCCTCAAGGCAAACAGCCTCTGCAGGGGCAACCCATCATGGATACGACGATATTTCAGTCACGCTGTGACTGCACATGCAGGTTTAATCAACTTCGATGCAGACGTAATTCACAGTGGATCCCTTTTGTTTCACTTATCACCAGAATGAATACATACAGGAAGCTCATCTAGCCCCCAACATTCATCATCGGCTGCCATATAAACATTGATTTTATAGTCCCAGGTCAGAAATGATGAAATCAGTATCTAACATGGCAAATTGTATTTGCTTATACCTCTTTGTTCAGATTCCTTGACAAACTTTAAACATTTGACATTGCATTCATTTTACAGATTAAATGTGTGAGCTTATAGATTTACATGTCAGTAAAGGTTAAGAGTTAATTGCACAAAAACCTATGTTAAATTTTAAAGTGATAGTTATTATTAAATACACAATGAGATATTGCATTATTTTATCACTATGATCCAGTAATTTATTCATCAGTTAATTTGCTGATTATTCTTTTAACATATATGAATGCAATGTTTGGTATTTTTTCAGAGAGCTTGAAAGTAAAAGGTTAGGTATTTTACATATGAAAGGATTCTCAAACTGTGAAACTATCATATCTGGAATTACTTTTTGTATTTTAATTAATTTATTCATCCACAAAATGTTAGGCACTCATTGTGCTGTGCTGAGAAATGTGGATTCACAGACAACTAAGAACTAGCTCCCACTCTCTAGCAACTCATAGTTTAGAGGGAGAGATGCAGGCACAGCAAAGAAGAAATTGGTAAAGAAGTCACAGAAAGGTGATGTCATCCATGACTATCTCATCTCATAGGTGGTATGCTCCACGGCTCCACAGAAGGGCAGAGGAGGCAAAAATCAGAGAGAAGAGAAATATCAACTCTGAAGCAGTTTGAGATGTTCAGGAATGCTAAAAAGTTATAGAACAGGGGTAATAAGCAAAGAGACTAGAAAAATGTAAGGAGGAGCCAAGGTGTGGAATGCTATGGGGCTTAGATTTTGTCCTTCAGTCATGGGAAACTGCTGGGTAATATTTATGTTAAATAATTGTATGTCACATCAAAAGTTTTTACCCTATACCATAGTTAAGTGTATTACTGAATGTGGTTTATTTTATGGTAAAGTTGATAATAGTAATGACAAGTTAGACCTCATTGATTTCCACAGCAGTTCCTTTGGTCTTGGACCTTACTACACACGCCACCTTTCTTTCTGTATATATTTGTATTGCACTGGATCTTTGTTGCTGCACGCGGGCTTTCTCCAGTTGTGGAGGGCAGGGGCTCCTCTTTGCTGCAGTGGTCGGTCTTCTCCCGGTGGTGGCTTCTCCTGTTGCAGAGCACAGGCTCAGGTACATTGGCTTCAGTAGCGGCAGCATGGGCTCAGTAATTGCGGCACATGGGCTTAGCTGCTCCAAGGCATGAGGAATCTTCTCCGACCGGGGACTGAACCCATGGCCCCTGCACTGGCAGGCAGATTCTTATCCACTGCACCACCAGGGAAGTTGACACATCACTATTTCTTTGAGAGTGTTGTGAGTGCTGTTTTAGACTCAGAAGACTTCAGTCCAGTCATCATGCAAAGCTTTGTAACCTTGTGAGCTTGTGTAAGCCACTTGGTTTCACTAAGATCTGGTTTCCTTATTTAATAACTAGGAGTGATGATACTGTACTCCCAAACTATCCCAATCTCACAGGATTGCAATGAGAATCAGGTTAAATAATGGACGTGAATCATTTTTAAGATGGTGGAACATGACACATGAGAAAGGTTTTATCATTAACGTTACAATCATCATTATTGGCAGACTACCATCCATGGGGTGGCAAAGAGTTGGACACTACTTAATGACTGAGCATACACTCACACTTATTGTTTTATTATTGCTATTTAAAATCTGAGACAGTTCTGAATGACTTAGCAATTTGTCATCAAAAACAGTCTTCTTTTCTGGAGCACCAAGTATGTAGGTAATTGCTATTTTACAGACATGTAGTAGAAATTCCTGAATTAAGTATCAGTTCTTTGAGAACTGACAAAACAGTCTCTATGCTAACTGACTGAAATGAGTTAAAGATGAAAGGCTCATAACCTCTGATGTGAATGGTGCCCCTGGAATTGTGCAGTGCGCTCCCTGCTCAGCCTTTATCAATACAGAAACTTGATAAGGGAACAAAAAGAGAATAATGGAAAAACATGTTTGAAGAGATTTGAATGCGGAATTTTCAGTGTTGGAGGACACGATTTATTAACCCCCACAGCACATTCAGAGTACTGAGCGTGACAAAGATCAATATCCTGTTCCAGCTCTGCCAACAACTGACTGTGGACCCTGATCAAGATGCTTTAACTCTAGGTGTGCTGGTTTCCTCATCTATAACACAAAAATATTAACAATGCTTACCTCAGAGGGTTGCTGTGAAGCGTAAGTTCCTGTTTGTGCTTCGCACACCGGTACAGAGCAGGCAGTTAAAGAGTGTTAGCCATTATGACAAAGAAATCACGATTAGGCTGAGAGCATATTTGTTACAGGCAGCAAAGAATGACAGAGCGGAATACACTAATATCTTCTAAGTACAAAAGGGACAGTAACTATCAACCTAGAATTTTGTTAAACTTAGGTAAATTATTATTTAAGAATGAGATTCAAAAATAGGCATTTTCAGACCAAAGCTAAGTATTTTTTAACCCATAACCCCACTAAAGGATTCTTAAAGAATGCACTATTCAAAAAGAAATGAATTCCTAAGTCTTGAATTACAAGAAGCAAAATTCATCGCAAAAAGAGATTAAAGTAGTCTTAAATTAGCTACTGAAAATACAGTTTCTACTATTTTTTGTGTCAAAAAATTAAAAGATAAAAATAACAGGAAGGAAGGAGTTTTTCACTGAACAGCTGAAGCATGCTGTGGCTTGTATCTTATTCAGGGAAATAATTGAAATACTGAAAAACTCTAAGTACTGTTTGAAAAATATATAGTTAAATATTTATATTTAAAAATTAAAGGCAATTTGTCATGCATAAAATACAAGCCACGGCTTCCAAACTGAAAGAGGGAAAACGAAAGAAAATAAAAATAAAGATAAACAAAAAAATATGAAATAAGATGGTTGAAACAAGACATTATTGTTGGCAATAGCATCAGTCAGGAAGCAGCATTACCAAGAGGAGAATGGATAAATAAATGCTTTTATAAGTCACTGCTCAATGGCTAACAATAGAGTTGGTCACACTGAAACAGCAGGTATAATCTCAGGCTAAACTGAAGGGGAAAGCAAGTTGCTAACCATATATCGAGTATGAAAATATTTACCTAAATTTCTGAAGGAAACTGAGAGGGAAAGAAGAGAGGAGAACCAAAATTGACTAACAATTTTATCTACGGTTAACATTTTTATGTGTTAGTAATTTTTGTCACAATTTCTCAGGCTTTTATTTTTATGAAAGCTTAGATAGTTTTGTAACATCTTATGTGCCTATTTGACAGTAAGAAGAAGGAATTTTAATAATCCCCCAATATTTGGAAATTTAATACACAATTCTAAATAATAATACATAGGACAAAGAAGAAACCTCAAAGTTCTATAATATTTTGAACTGAATGGAGATCAAAATTTCCAACTGTAACCAAAGCAGTACTTCTTTGCTGTTGTTTAGTTGTTAAATAGTATGCCACTCTTTGAGACCCCATGGACTGTAGCCCACCAGGCTCCTCTGTCCATGGGATTTCCTAAGCAAAAATACTAGAGTGGGTTGCCATTGCAAATGACAAGGTTCATTTCAAAGATACAAGGTTCATGCAGAAAAATCAATTGTATTTTTATGTACTAGTAATATTCAGAATTTATCCTTTCAAAAAAATCCAGATACTTAAATAAACTCAACAAAACATATGCTGTTTCTCCATACTGAAAATTATAAAATCCTGATGAATAAAATCAAAGAACTAGATCGTTAGAGACATATGCCATGTTAACGGAAAGCCCAATATCATCAAGAAGTCAATTCTTGCCAAATCTATAGCTACAAGAAAATCCAAATAGAAACTCTGACAGAATATTCTTTAGTTAGCAAAAATTTGATGCTAAAATGTATATAGAAAGGCAAAGAACCTGGAATAGCCAAAATAATTCTGTCAAAGCAGAACAGAGTTGGAGAATGAATGATACCTGATTTCAAGATTTTTTTCCTATAAAGCTACGGTAATTAAGATAGTGTGATAGACGTGTAGTTCCATGAAACAGAAAGTCCAGAAATAGACTCACTCAAAATAGTCAACTGGCTTTTAACAATAATGCAAAGGCAATTAAACAGAGAAAGAATAGTTGTCCAGCCATAAACAAAGAAATGGACACCAAATTAGGTTATGATTCTAAATATAAAATATGAAATTGTAAGATGTTCAGAAGAAAAGATAGGAGAAAAGCTCTGTGACCTTGAATTGAAGAAAGAAATCTTAGATATGACTCCAAAAGCATGACTACAACAAAATGATCAGACTTCATCAAAATTTTAAAACTTGCTCTGTGAAAGACACTTTCAAGAGGCTGAAAAGAAACAGACTGAGAGAAAACGTTTACAGATCACATAGGAGGAAGAACTTGTATTCAGAATATAAGAAAAAATATTAAAACTCAACAATAACAAGAAAGCAAAAAACTCAATTTAAAAATAGGCAGAAGGTTTGGATAAACTCTCTGCCAAAGAAGATAGATGAGTAGCACCTAAAAAGATACTCAGCATCATTACTCAACAGGGAAATTCAAGTTAAAAGCATAAGATACTATTACACTCAGATATTAGAATGGCAAAAAAAAAAAGAAAAGAAAACAGCTAGCAGTATCAAGTGTTAGGGAAGACAAGGAGCAGATAGAATCATCATGTATTGTGGGAGGGTGTGCAAAATAGAATATCCTCTCTAGAGAATGGTTTGGAAGTTTCTAAATAAAAGCTAAACACAAAAATCACACCACCTTGCAATCTCACACCTGGATATTGTACCCCAGAGAAACTAAACAAGTTCATACAAAAACATGTCTGCTATGCAAAAGTTGATAGTAGTTTTATTCATAATCACCAAAAACTGGAAACCATCCAGGTGTCTTTTGATTGTTGAATGGATAAATATAGTATGTTACATTCATACAATGGAATATTACTCAGCAATCAAAATGAATAAACAGGTAACATGATGGTGGAATTTTGAAAGCAATGTGTTGAGTTGGTAGTGGTTTAGTCACTAAGTCCTGTCCAAATCTTGGACCCCATAAACTGTAGTTCTCCAGGCTCGTCGTCCATGGGATTCTCCAGGCAAGAATACTGGAGTGGGTCGCCATTTCCTTCTCCAGGGGATCTTTCCAACCCAGGGATCGAACCTGGGTCTCCTGCATTGCAGGTGGATTCTGTACTGAGTGAGCCACCAGGGAAGCCCTGTGCTAAGTTAGGAGCCAGCAAACCATTTGGTCTGCCAACTCCAGCCACCCCTAGTCATTTATGTATTGTCTGTGGCTGCTTGCATGCTACTATATCAGACTTAAATAGTTGCAATAGAGGCCATATGGCTCACAAAACTATTTCCTACCTGGCCTTTTACAGAACAAGTTTGCCAATTCCTGAGCTAAGTGAGGGAAACCAGACACAAAAGACTACATATTCTATGCTTCCATTTACATAACATTCTGGAAAAGGCAAAATTATTGGAACGCAGAACAGATTGCTGATTCCTAGGGACTGGGCTTGGGTACAGGGAGTGACCATATAGGATGAGCTTAAGGACATTTTGGAGCCTGATGGAATTGTTCTGTGTTTCGTTACAGTGGTTGTTACAGGATGTGCCAAAGCTAACTTGTGAAATAACTGTACATCCAAAAAAAAAAAAGTGAATTTTCCTGTATGTAAACTAAAACCTAAATTTAAAACACAGGGCAAAAATGAATGCTGTAAAAATGGCTCATGTATGAGTCTGGACTTTGGGGTTGCAAGTCACAAAAAACAAATGATTCTATTTTTGTTTTTTAAATTTTTTGGCTGAGTTGCACAGCATGTAGGACCATAGTTTGCCCACCAGGGATGGAACCTACACCTATCTGCAAGGAAGCACGCACTGAACCACTTAACCGCTGAACAGCCAGGGACATCCAGAAGCAAACGATTTTTAAGCAAAACAACAAAAGAGAGAGCTGATTGACTGCTCAGTAGCCCGGAGGAGCTCCTGTGGTAGATGACAGACCTAGCGGCAGGGCTTCAGGAAACGGAGCTAAGAGACAGACCTGGGGCCACTCTTTCTCCGCATCTGGCTTTTGGGTCTTCCTCTCTGGTTGTCCTCTCTTACTGATCGCCTGTGGCAGGGGAACCTGTCCCCTGGCAGTCCTAATTTAGCAGAGAGAAATAACTTTTTCCCTCTGTGTGTTTATTTATTAATTTATTTTAAAATTATGTATTATTTATTTAGCTTTTCTGTGGCTGTACTGGGTCTTCGTTGCTGTGCGGGCTTTTCTCTAGTTGCAGCGAGCAGGGGCTACTCTTTTCTGAGGTGGAGGGCTTCACATTGCAGTGGCTTCTCTTATTGTGGAGCACAGGCTCTAGGGCGCATGCGCTTCAGTAGTTCTGGCTCCCAGGCTCTAGACGTCTCCTGTATTAGCAGGTGGATTCTTTACCACTGAGCCATTAGCCACCTCCTCTGTGTGTTTCTTTATCAGCTCCAAGGAAGGAGTTGCCCTGCATGGACAAGGACACATTTTGATCAATATAGTTGCCAAAGTAGAAAACGCATGAGGATTAATTAGCTCTCCTAGCCCTGTGTTTTGAGAAGAATGGGAGTGGTAAGAGAAGGCAAAATCCAGTCGCAGGCTCAGTCAACTTCATTAACCATACATTAGTAAGACTCACACAGCCAGTATTCCCTTTCTGCTGCTGCTGCTGCTGCTAAGTCGCGTCAGTCGTGTCCGACTCTGTGCGACCCCATAGACGGCAGCCCACCAGGCTCCTCCGTCCCTGGGATTCTCCAGGCAGGAACACTGGAGTGGGCTGCCATTTCCTTCTCCAGTGCCTGCATGCATGCTAAGTTGCTTCAATCGCATCCGACTCTGTGCGACTCTATGGACAGCAGCCCACCAGGCTCCTCGTCCACAGGAATTCTCTTTCTAGTGAGCGTCTAGAGTTTCACAGCTGTTTTTCTTACAACGAGCATACACTACAGGCATTTCGAAAAGGTTTTCAGGCACCCGACCCAAGCGGTCTGGGACTTACAGGACAGGAAGCCAGACTTAATTACTTGGGAAAATATTTATTTCCGGTCCCAGTGTATTTTATTGAAGTACTGCCATTTCAAAGAATGTAAAAAGGAAATTTCCTGATGCTGGTAGTGTGGCCCAATTCAATAACCTTATTGTATAGATGGAGGCCATACTGTGACCTTTAGGATTAAGCATTTCTCCTTTGAAGTTTCGGTCTTTAAACATTTTTGGACTTTTAAAAAAATCATATCTAGATAGCCTCTCGTTAAAAGATGTATGATTTTAAAAGTTTTCTCAGGAAGCCATCAATTATGTTGACTGAATTCATCTTGGCAACTTTCCTGCCTCTGTGTCAGAACCAGAATGAATATTCTCTGTAAATGGAGAACAGAGGTTCAAAAACCTTTGTCCTTACGTGTCATGTATATTGCAGAGAAGTCACTAAGCAAAATACAAACCACCCTTCCAAAGTGAGAGACACACAAGCTTCATGATTTTGTTTTTCTCTTTCCCTTTCTGCAATGCTACTCCAAGGGCTGTACCTGACGGGCTTTGTTACACAGAGAAAGGTCAAGCACACACTGATCTCAAGACCCTAAATCGCCAACCGGTAACAGGAAGAAAAACAAACAAAAGCCGTCTTCCGTTTGCCCAGCCTTCTGGCTCATCCTCCAAGGAACACAGCCTCACTGCACATGTTCCGTCAGTCCTGCACTGATAACTTCTCCCCACGAGGGAACCACACAGATAATTTGCCCTCAAACTCTCATTCTTGCAGCCTGGAGAAGCAAACGCAAATAAGAAACCAGAAGGTGACTTGCCTGAGAGCAGCTCTGAACAATTGCAGAGAGGATTTTTGTAACATACTCTCAAAAATTTAAACTTAATGTAATAAATACACATCTTTGCAAAATAACTGGCTATGCGTATCAGAACCATTTTCGTCTTTCTCAACTGGGGAATAAAAACAAAGTATCCATTACCAACAGAGCCTGTCAGTATTGCAGCAGCTGCAAAGAAGTGAATTCATCTGATTTTTTCTCCTGTGCATTAAAGGGGTATGATCACATATTTTAAATGTTTCTACTGTTCTATTTTGTGAAAAATATGTGTGGAAAATTCTAAAGAGATGGGAATACCAGACCACTTGAACTGCCTCCTGAGAAATCTGTATTCAGGTCAAGAAGCAACAGTTAGAACTGAACATGGAACAACAGCCTGGTTCCAGATTGGGAAAGGAGTACATCAAGGCTGTATATTGTCACCCTTGTGGTGACCCAACGACAAATGAGCAGATAAAACCAAGGAGCGTCTTGGAGTGCAGATATGGAAAAACCAGACCCTTATCATCCTTCCCTCCCCCATGTTGTAACTATTGATGGATTTCAGGTCCTCCTGAACAGTATAACCTGTCTCTCCTCCTACCCTATAGGGAGAAGGTATTTGCCTTACTCTCCCTGCCCCCCCACCCAGTATGTGTGCCTCATTCACTCAGCAAATGACATGCAAGACCTCTATTCCACTCCTTGTACCCTGGGTATAATAGTGGACTAAAGTCCTGTGTTCAGCATTGGCTGTCCCTTGAGCTGGCTCTCTGTTCTAACAGCATCTCCCACTCTAATAAACTTTATTTCCCTCTCATTCTGTCTCATGTCTGAAAATTCTTTTCCAACCTGCACCTGGACCACGACAACCCTGCTTATTTAATTTATATGCAGAGTGCATCATGAGAAATGCTGGGCTGGATGAAGCACAAGCTGGAATCAAGATTGCTGGGAGAAATATCAATAACCTCAGATATGCAGATGACACCACCCTTATGGCAGAAACCAAAGAAGAACTAAAGAGCCTCTTGATGAAAGTGAAAGAGGAGAGTGAAAAAGTTGGCTTAAAACTCAACATTCAGAAAACTAAGATCAAGGCATCTGGTCCCATCACTTCATGGCAAATAGATGGGGAAACAGTGAGAGACGTTATTTTTTTTTGGCTCCAAAATCACTGCAGATGATGACTGCAGCCTTGAAATTAAAAGATGCTTGCTCCTTGGAAGAAAGCTATGACCAATCTGGATGGCATATTAAAAAGCAGACATTACTTTGCCAAGAAAGGTCTGTCTAGTCAAAGCTATGGTTTTTCCTATAGTCAGTATAGGTGTGAGAGTTGGACTATAAGGAAAGCTGAGCACTGAAGAACTGACGCTTTTGAACTGTAGTGTTGGAGAAGACTCTTGAGAGTCCCTTGGACTGCAAGGAGATCCAACCAGTCCATCCTAAAGGAAATCAGTCCTGAATATTCATTGGAAGGACTGATGCGGAAGCTGAAACTCCAATACTTTGGCCACCTAGTGTGAAGAACTGACTCCTTTGAAAAGACTCTGATGCTGGGAAAGATTTAAGGTGAAAGGAGAAGGGGACAACGGTGGATGAGATGGTTGGATGGTATCACTGACCCGATGGACCTGAGTTTGAGTAAGCTCTGGGAGTTGGTGATGGACAGGGAGGCCTGGCGTGCTGCAGCCCATGGGGTCGCAAAGAGTCAGACATAACTGAATGACTGAACCGAACAAGTCTAAGTGACAGATACTTAAAGGTAAGAATTTAAGAAAAAGATTATTAAGGAAAGTCTCAAAATTATCCCATTAAACTAAAATTACTTTATATTCATATTAAATCATGCCAATCTGGTACAATCAAGTAGAAGAAATTGATTCAAGAACTGATCTCCTACTTGTTTTAAAATGTGTGGTAGTGTGAGGGCTGATCAAAATCTTTCCTGTTTTCCAAAATTAAAAGAACAGCAATTCTGAGAATAAATGGTACTAAGTACCTGACATTCTAGCTCAAAGAATGATTTGGCATGTTGGAAGTGGGGTTGTGCTTTGCTGACTGTCCTTAATGGCACAAAGCCTGCATTTCAACCTCAGCCTCTCCTCTATGATTGAGATGAGATGGCCCAGAGGGAGAAGGAGAGGCTGGGTGGGAGGCAAGTTTGTGGGGGGAAACTGAGGAGGGGGCTCAAGCAGTGGTACATCTAGAGGTCCCCTAAGGTATTTGAGAGTATCTTCATACCCTCCATCATAAAATTATTTCAGTATATCACAGGCTGAAACAAGTACATAATAATGAACAGAAAAGAAATGCAAACAGTGAAAAGTATGTTGTTAATTTTGTAACTACAATCATGCCAGAAAAATAAAATAAAATAAAAATATTTCAGAAAAAGGTAAAAAATAATAGCTTAATATATTTTAATTATATTAATACATTTCTTGAAGAAAGGAAAAATATATTCCTTCATGTTGGCCTAGCACAGTAATGAATAATATTACAATTTCTATTTTCAAGACTTAATGTTTTCAAAATGGATCTTCTTCACATATTCGTATTTTGCTGCCTCTGTCCATCTCTCTTCCCTCATGGTCGGTTGAAAAACTACTTTCTATTCATTTTAATTTCAAAAGATTTTTTTGCATGATGCATTACATATACAAATAACAGTGAAAAGTCTTAAGCAAAGGGTAAGTTTGGCAGAGATTTATAAAATTTGCATTTCAAAATAAATTCCAAAAATTGCAGTACTGAGCATGTCATTGTTTCTTTGGACTCAATTCTGGCAGCTTTCAAATGTCTCTGTTAGATAACTACAATAGGAAAAAGGAGTCCAAAATAGCAGTGGCTAAAAGACAAAGAAGGGAAAAAGCCCATGAAAATAGAACAAAGGAAGGTCCAAGGACCAGAGTGGAACCTCAGGTGAGGCCCCAGTTTACATAGGGCAAGCTCAGGGTGAGGAGAAAAAACATATAAAAAGAAGAGCCAAAAATTGAGCCCCTCTGTCTTTCTTCTCTTCTCCTCTCTTGTGTCAGCCCACCCTCATGCCTCAAGGATGTATCTTCCTTTGCGTTCCAAATAAAGTTAAGCTGTAACACCGAGCTGTAGCACTGGTCCATGCATCACTTCAAATTTTTGCTGCGGTGAGACAGAGCTGAGGAAATTACATACTCCACAGACGTCTCCATCAAAAACCTTTTCATTAAAATATCTTCAGTTAGTAAATTCAACATATATTTTTATCTTTTTCCATACAAACTTTCAAATTTTTCTTTCTTTTGAAAAAATCAGAGGCTATTTGATCCCTCACTTTAGAACAAAACTCCAGTTCTTGGTAGACAATGAGGTGGTTCAATCCTTTGTGCTGGTGTTCAGCTGCTCAGTCATGTCCAACTCTTTGTGACCCCATGGACTGCAGCAAACCAGGCTTCCCTGTCCTTCACCATCTCCCAGAGCTTGTTCAAATTCATGTCCATTGAGTCAGTGATGCCATCCAACCATCCCATCCTCTGTCAAACCCTTCTCCTCCTGCCCTCAGTTTTCTCCAGCATTAGGGTCTTTTCCAATGAGTCGGCTCTTTGTGCCAGGTGGCCAAAGTATTGGAGTTTCAGCTTCAGCATCAGTCCTTCCAATGAACATTCAGGGTTGATTTCTATTAGGATTGACCAGCTGATCTTATTGTTGTCCAAGGGACTCTCAAAAGAGTCTTCTTCAGCCCCTTTGATAATTTGAAAGCATCAGTTCTCTGGCACTCAACCTTCGTTATGGTCCAACTCTCACATCTGTACATCACTACTGGAAAAACCATAACTTTGACTAGATGGACCTTTTCAAGCTGTTTTTAATATATTCTAGTAATGTAAGACTAGCATCTCTTGCTGTTCCTCTTGGCATTCTTCTTTAAATTTTTTTTTTTCTATGAAAACATCCATTTTCTTGTATCTTATTGGGAAGGAAAACTTTTTCTCTACCATCTTAGGACTGTATGGTCAGGGGCCTGTGAATTAATTGGCAATTTAACAGGACAAAAATTAACAGACAGATTAACAGGACAAAAATGTATTACACATGTGGGAGTACTTTACAGAGACACATAGGGATAAAGATTTCTATACCAGCTTACCCCGTATAGGAAGGGGTGCTGAGTTAGAGCACTGAAGGATGGAAGAAGATTCTGATGAGGCTTGTTTACCCATTTAAAAAAAAAATATTCCAGTGCCTAAGGACAGTTGCCTCTGTGATAGCTGATTTTTGTAATTCAGGCATGGTTTCTTTCTGCTTCTGCTCTAGCTCAGATGTTTTCACGTTGATGACATTTTGGTTGACTTTTGTTCCTCTCAATGTAATGTGGTATAATTATAGCCTTCAGAATTTCTGGATGTTGTCTTCAAGCAATCATTTGAAAACTTGCTGTTTCACTATATGTTACTCAAGGTTGATCTGGGCTGTTTTCAAATATTTTGAGGTCTGATTAACTTCATCTAATACTTCACCTTAGAAAAAAAGGTAACTCAGAAAAATACATTGCATGCAACCGAGAGGAAATGTAAGCTAATTCTCTTGTGTCCACATTTTCTTTTGGATTGTATTGTACATTGAAGATTGAAATCAATTTTTCAAACTTATTTTGACTGTATAGATCCATAATGGGTGTGGCATTTAGTCTGGGAAGGTCTTTTCACTGTTCAACACATACTCTGCAGTGTTTTCCACCAGTGAGGGGGAAACTGAATGAATGAATAAATATTTTCCAAAGTTCAAGAAGAACCATGACACTTCCAAAAGAAGAGAACTCTGCAAAAGTTCAGAGTGCTTTACATAAGACACACAGGATTGGGGGTAGTTTTTTGACTGATGCCTGACACCACTGTAAGATTTGTCATAGTTTCAGCTTTGTCACCATTGAGCTGTTTCAACATCTCTTCTGTGGGTTCAATAATGAGTTTTCCAGAAGTAGCAGATGAACCCAAAAGTGACTCTTTTATTTCAACTTTTCCATCTTCAATATGGATATATCTGACCACTTTGCAAGTCTGATTAGTGTATGAAACATGGAGAGTAGTACCAGAAATGATTCCTAAGCATTGTGCTTTTAAAATATCTGCCTCTATTAAATGGGACTGATCTCAGCGAGGCAGCAGTAAGCGGTGACAGGAAGTGAGATTTTCATTCCCTGACCAGAAATTAAACCTGGGTAGCCTGGATGAGAACCAGGCCACTGGACCAGCAAGGGCTAGAGGCTGGAAGCTATTTTTTCCTGGATCTTTGCCTCCAGTGAAAAATGCATTTATCATGGAGGCAGAAACTGTAAATGTAGGCACAGAGTTTATTATCAGAGACACAGCACAAGAAGTGGAAGAGCACACAGAGAAATAGATTGTCTATTAAGACAGAAGCAAGGCAAAGTGCACGCCTGGAGAGAAAGGCTGTGGGTGGCCCCTCAGGAGGAGCACAGGAAAGAGGCAGTTAAGTCACTTGTATAGGCCAGCTCTTCTGGGTCTTTCTCTTCCATCAGCCCAATTATCTGGTTTCTTTTTATACACCTGACCTACCCTGGGACCCTCCCCTGGGTGTGCACACACCTGTCAGCCAAGATGGATCTCAAAGTGAAGGCTTCTGGGAGGAGCAAGACTCACTATGGCCTGGAGTTACTCCTTGACTTTTCACCCACGAGGAGCCTTTCTGCCCATGTGTAGTGTCTCCCTTGTCCTAAAAAAAGGGGGAGTGGAGCTCCCTTAACCCTTAACTCAAACAAGGCTTTGCCCCTCTTTATCCTTCCCAAGACTATTACCTTAACTATTCCCATGATGATTACTGTAAGGTATTTACAAGAGACATGGCTCAGACGGTTAAGCGTCTGTCTACAAGGCGGGAGACCCGGGTTTGATCCCTGGGTCAGGAAGATCCCCCGGAGAAGGAAATGGCAATCCACTCCAGTACTATTGCCTGGAAAATCCCACAGACAGAGGAGCCTGGTAAGCTACAGTCCATGGGTCGCAAAGAGTTGGACACGACTGAGCGATTTCACTCTCTTTCTTTCTATTGCCACAATGATTACTGTAAGGTATTTACAAGAGACATACACTGGCTATTTAACCTGCTTCTATTGTTACTTCCATTTCAGAGGGCAAACAGGAGGCTGACTGTAAATGCTTTAACAGGAGCCCAACCATCTCTTGTCTCAGAAAATGCTACCAGTTGTAAGCATCCATCCTGAAGCCCACTTCTTCATGCCCCATAAAATACAAACAGGAGACCAGTTATTTATATTTGTATGTAACCTGGAGCCCATCTATCTCCTACATCAGTACCATTGATTTAATGTTTTATTTTCTTGATTCATTTCTTAGTTAGAAATTTAAAAAGACTATATTTCAACTCTTTAAAGATAGCAATCAAATTCAATAAAATATTACCTGTACAAACTGAATTTACACAAACCGACCAGATATATCATACCTCACAGTCTGCAGTTCTACTCTTATACATTTCAAACAAAATAAAAACTCTTAAGTGGCTGCATAAAGTAGTAGAACTGAAGTTCTTTAGTTCTGTTCCTTTCTCTTCACAACTGCTATGCTATCATTATTTGTTTCTTTAAAATTAGAGAATTAAAATTTCTGTCTTCTTTTCGCTTCTTTAAAATTGAAGTTTAGTTGATTTACAATGTTGTATTAGTTTCAGGTGTATAGAAAAGTGATTCAGTTATATACACATCTATACCCTCTTTTCAGATTCTTTACTGTTACTATTATTACTGCTGCTAAGTCGCTTCAGTCGTGTCCGACTCTGTGCGACCCCATAGAAGGCAGCCCACCAGGCTCCCCCGTCCCTGGGATTCTCCAGGCAAGAACACTGGAGTGGGTTGCCATTTCCTTCTCCAATGCATGAAAGTGAAAAGGGAAAGTGAAGTTGCTCAGTCGTGTCTGACTCTTCACGACCCCATGGTCTGCAGCCCACCAGGCTCCTCTGTCCATGGGATTTTCCAGGCAAGAGTACTGGAGTGGGGTGCCATTGCCTTCTCCAACTACAAATTACAAATTTTATTACAAATATTGAGTATAGCTCCCTGTGTTATACAGTAGATCCTTGTTGGTTATTTACCTTATATATGGTAGTGTGTATATATTAATCCCAAACTGCCATTATTTAATTCTGAATCACTGAAAGAAGGATTCAGCTGGAAAGAAGGAATATGGAGTACCATAGTGGTTATGACCAAATTGAACCTTAAAAAAATATTGAACTTACTCTTGGAAGGAATGCAAGTAATAGTATTCCTGTGTGTTGAGAGCCAGCTGATTAATGGGGAGTTCTTCAAATTAACTTCCACACAGAATAAATATTTATTAAGGGATAAACAATAGAGACTTCTTTGGCAGTCCACTAGTTAAGAATCTGCACTTCCACGGCAGAGGGCACAGGTTTGAGGGCACGAATTTAATTAAGTTTAATTAAATTTAAAAGCCTTTGCACAGGAAAAGAAACCATAAGCAAAATGAAAAGACAACCCTCAGAATAGGAGAAAATATTTGCAAGTAAAGCAACTAACAAGAGATTAATCTCCAAAATATACAAAAAGCTCATGCAACTCAATAAAAAAAAAAAACAAAGACAAACAACCCAATCAAAAAGTAAGTGGAAGATCTAAATATTTATCCAAAGAAGACATACAGTGGCTAAAAAGACATGAAAATATGCTCAACATCACTAATTATTAGAAAAATGCAAATAAAAATTATAATATGGTATCAACTCATACTGGTCAGAATGGCCATCATTAAAAAGCCTACAAATAATAAATGCTGGAGAGGATGTGGAAAAAGGGAAACCCTGTTACACTGTTGGTGGGGATGTAAATTGGCACAGCCACTATGGAAACAGTATGGAGGTTCCTTCAAAAACTAAAAAGAGTTATCATATGGTCCAGCAATTCCACCTCTGAGCATTTATCTGGAGAAAACCATAATTGGAAAAGATATATACCCTCCAAAGCTCATTGCTGCACTATTTACAATAGCCAAGACATTGTTGTTGTTCAGACCGTAAGTCATGTCTGACTCTGCAGTCCCACAGACCGCAGCACACCAGGACTCCCTGTCCTTCACTATCTCCTGGAGTTTCCTCAAACTCATTTCCATTGTCACTGATGCCATCCAACCATCTCATCCTCTGTTGCCCACTTCTTCTGCCCTCAATCTTTTCCAGCATCAGGGTTTTTTCCAGTGAGTCAGCTCTTTGCATCAGGTGGCCAAAATACTGGAGCTTCAGCATCAGCATCAGTCCTTCCAATGAATACTCAGGACTGATTTCCTTTAGGATGGACTGGTTTGATCTTATTGCTGTCCAAGGGATTCTAAAGTCTTCCCCAGCACCACAATTTGAAAGCATCAATTCTTTGGCACTCAGCTTTCTTAATGGTCCAACTCTCACATCTATACATGACTACTGAATAAATCAGAGCTTTAACTAATGGACCTTCGTTGGCAAAGTGATAACTCTGCTTTTTAATATGCCGTCTAGGTTTGTTGTAATATTCCTTCCAAGGAGCAAATGTCTTTTAATTTCATGGCTGCAGTCACCGTCTGAAGGAATTTTGGAGCCCCAAAAGATAAAATATGTCACTGAACCAAGACATGGAAACAATCTAACCATCCATCAACAGAGGAATGGGTAAAGGAGGTGTAGTATATCTATAGAATGGAATATTACTCGGCCAGAAAAAAGAATGAAATAGTGCCATGTGCAGCCACATGGACAGACCTAGAGATTGTCTTACTGAGTGTAGTAAGTCAGACAAAGGAAAACAAATACATATGATATCAATTATATGTGGAATCGAAAAGAGGGATGCAAATGAACTTATCTACAAAACAGAAATAGAGTGAGAGGTGTAGAAAACAAACTCCCTGTAGGGTAAAGAGGAGGAGGGACAACCTGGAAGTTTGGGCCTGACATCTATACCCTAGTATATATAAATCAGATAACTAGTAAGGACCTACTGTATAGCACAGGGAACTCTACTCAGTGCCTGTCATGGCCTGCATGGGGAAAGAATCTAACAAGAGTGGATATAGTACATGTATAACTGAATCACTTTACTGTATACCTGAAACTAACATAATGTTGTGAATCAAGTATACGCCAAAAATTTTTTTTAAGTATACTCCAACTAAGGAGTATACGTTATAGCCTTTTGTCTACAGCTGTCTTTTGTTTATATTATTTAGATCTATTATCAGCTCTTCTATGTATTAATCATTTCTGAGGTATATGTGGAGGATATTGTTACTGATTGTATTTATGATACTGATATTTTTGAATAGACGAATCAGTATGGGTTCAAGACTAACCTTTACAATAACACTTTCAGTCGCTTACATTCTCATGCAAACTCTTGTGTTGTGAAGAAGGAAATAATGATAGCTACTGCTGCTGCTGCTGCTGCTAAGTCGCGTCAGTCGTGTCCGACTCTGTGTGACCCCATAGACGGCGCCCACCAGGCTCCCCCGTCCCTGGGATTCTCCAGGCAAGAACACTGGAGTGGGTTGCCATTTCCTTCTCCAATGCATGAAAGTGAAAAGTGAAAGTGAAGTCGCTCAGTCGTGCCCGACCCTTAGCGACCCCATGAACTGCAGCCTACCAGGCTCCTTCGTCCATGGGATTTTCCAAGCAAGAGTACTGGAGTGGGGTGCCATTGCCTTCTCCGAATGATAGCTGGCAGCTTGTAATTGTAAATCAGCCATGGGAATGTATCCTATATGTGTCACCAATCATGTATCTCACCAGAAAAGTAAATATTTAAGATGAGATGTTCTGTAGTAAGATCTTTGTACATAAGGATAATCTTCACTTATTTGTGAATCCTTAGTGCTTAGCGCACAGTAGTTGTTCAATTATTTTTTGAACAGATGGATAAAAATACAAATAAGTGGAGTGAAAAAAAGACTGAGCTTCCCCTACAGAGGGCATGGGTTCAATCCTTGGTTGAGGAACTGAGATCTCATATGCCAGGAGTGAAAAAAAAAAGCAATAAAAATATATTCGTTTGAAGCACACAAACACAAATAATTGTTTGAACTTAGACCAACAAAAGATACTTACACAGAGAAATATTTTGTCACTAATGTTGTTTAGAATTGGTGATATATGGTGATGATCAAAAGCACTGCGACTATAGTTTATTACTGTTTTTTAAATTTTTAAAATTTAATTTCTGTTTCATATTGGAGTACAGTTGATTTACAGCATTGTGTTAGTTTCAGGGGTAGAGCTAAGTGATTCATTTATACACATACATATATCCCTCTTTCTCAGATTCTTCAGATTCAGTTTATATTGTCTTTAAATTCTCCACAGGTAATGGACTGCCTCACTGTATGCACTGGGGGGACCCCTCCAGTACAAAGTCTTTTTACAACACAAGTCTCTAATGATTCTCCAGCCTAGAGAATGACTTTTAAGATCTGCAGTCTTATTTTTAAAAGGAAAACTGGCTGCTTGTTTCCTGAATGAGGTTTGCTTGGCCATTGGGATTGATGGCATGCGCTAACCAAGTTGTCGCTAAATGAGAGACAGAGAGGTCACACAGAGGTCACACAGTTACACATGATGGAGGGGGCACAAGGCTGTCCCCAAAGTTACAAGCATGTGCCTGTAACTGAGGCTCCAGTGCTGAGTTATGACACCTGGGAAGTTGATTAGAGTTCATTTCAGTTCAGTCGCTCAGTCGTGTCCAACTCTTTGTGACCTCATGAACTGCAGCACACCAGGCTTCCCTGTCCATCACCAACTTCCCTGTCCAACACCAATCTTGGTCAAACTCATGTCCATCGAGTCACTGATGCCATCCAAACATATCACCTTCTGCCATCCCCTTCTCCTCTCACCTTCAATCTTTCCCAGCATCAGAGTCTTTTCTAATGAGTCAGTTCTTCACATCAGGCGGCCAAAGTATTGGAGACTCAGCTTCAGTATCAGTCCTTCCATTGAATATTCAGGACTGATTTCCTTTAGGGTGGACTGGTTGGATCTCCGAGCAGTCGAAGGGACTCTCAAGAGTCTTCTCTAACACCCACAGTCAAAAGCATCAATTCTTCAGTGCCGGGGTCCAGCCCCGGTGGATCCAGGGAATTCAAAGGGGGGACGGCATCGGCGAGGAAAAACTTATTTATTTAGAAATATAAGAATAGAAGAATAGTATAGTAGGAAAATTAAGATGGAGAAAAGAAGGCTGAATAACTTGGTTTACGTGGAAAGCCAATAAAACCTCGAGACAAGAGGTTTGCCCCATCTACATTAGGCCACCAGCGTTCGTTTGAATATCGGAGAGTGCCCTGCCCTGGGTTCTCTCTCTTATGGATCTTAATAGCCGGGACAGGTAAGTAGACATGGCGAGCCTCCGGGCCCCAGATGGGAATTCAGCCAGAAATTAGAGAAAATAGGAGACACGGGGGAAGCCCAGCATCAGTGCAAGACTCTCCGAGAGGGAAGGGGAGAAGGGAAAAAAGGGGGGGAAAGGGAAAAAAGGGAAGGGGGATTGTGTTAATCTTTCCAAAGTCTGAATGCCACTCTCAGAAAACACTAAATAAAAATACAGCAGTTTGTAATAAAAGGAAGTACAGTGATTTATAGCAAAAGTCTAGTATTGCTAACATCAAAACTACTAGATATCCTTTTCCATATCCCATATGTATTGATTACATCTTCCTGGGTGCCTGATAGATAAAAAAATAAGGAAGTCTGGCAGCAATCATTGAGTCAACCGTGAAATCCTGTCACCAATATGAATTTGAAAAGGCTCTGAAACTTTACGATACTTTAAGGCTTTTGTGCCTCTCACAGTTGGGAGGTTGTGAGCAATTCACAAGCTTGCAAAAAGTCAGGGGACCCTGTTTAGGCAGGCTAGAGTGTTATCAAAGGGGGGTTGGGCTAAACACTTTCAAATGCAGGAAACCAAAGCTCAGAATTAACTTTTTCCAGAGAAAATCAGAAAATAATGGGAAAACAGACAAATTCTTATTTTGGGGGGCACATGTTCAGGAAAAACCAGGGAGAAATCCGATGACTCAAATTGCCCTGCCATCTGAGTTTGCCACGTGACCCTGTCACAGGTGGGATTCCTCACGCTGGCCCCCGACACTTCAGTGCTCAGCTTTCTTTATAGTTCAACTCTCACATCCATACACAACTACTGGAAAAACCATAGATTTGACTAGACAGAACTTTGCTGGCAAAGTAATGTTTCTGTTCTTTAATATGCTGTCTAGGTTGGTCATAGCTTTTCTTCCAAAGAGCAAGCATCTTTTAATTTCATGGCTGTAGTCACCATCTACAGTGATTTTGGAGCTCCCCAAAATAAAGTCTCTCACTGTTTCCACTGTTTACCCATCTATTTGCCATGAAGTTATGTGACCAGATGCCATGATCTTAGTTTTCTGAATGTTGAGCTTTAAGCCAACTTTTCCACTCTCCTCTTTCACTTTCATAAAGAGGCTCCTTAGTTCTTCTTCACTTTCTTCCATAAAGGTGGTGTCATCTGCGTATCTGGGGTTATTGATATTTCTCCCAGCAATCTGGACTCCAGCTTGTGCTTCATCTACTCCAGCATTTCTCATGATGTGCTCTGCATAGAAGTTAAATAAGCAGGGTGACAATATACAGCCTTGACGTACTCCTTTTCCTATTTGGAACCAGTCTCTTCCATGCCCAGTTCTAACTGTTGCTTCCTGACCTGCATACAGATTTCTCAAGAAGCAGGTAAGGTGGTCTGGTATTCCCATCTTTTTCAGAATTTTCCACAATTTGTTCTGATCCACACAAAGGCTTTGGCATAGTCAATAAAGCAGAAATAGATGTTTTTCTGGAACCCTCTTGCTTTTTCCATGATCCAGCAGATGTTGGCAATTTGATCTCTAGTTCCTCTGCCTTTCCTAAATCCAGATAGTTCAAGTACGTTGAAGCCTGGCTTGGAGAATTTTGAGCTTTACTTTACTAGCATGTGAGATGAGTGCAACTGTGCGGTAGTTTGAACATTCTTTGGCATTGCCTTTCTTTGGGATTGGAATGAAAACTGACCTATTCCGGTCCTGTGGCTACTGTTGAGTTTTCCAAATTTACTGGTGTTTTGCGTACAGCACTTTCACAGCATCATCTTTTAGGATTTGAAATAGCTCAACCGGAATTCCATCATCTCCACTACCTTGGTTCGTAGTATTGCTTCCTAAGGGCCACTTAACTTCGCATTCCAGGATGTCTGGCTCTAGGTGAGTGATCACACCATTGTGGTTATCTGGATACTGAAGATCTTTTTTGTACAGTTCTTCCATGTATTCTTGCCATCTCTTCTTAATATCTTCTGCTTCTGTTAGGTCTATACCGTTTCTGTCCTTTATCGAGCCCATCTTTGCATGAAATGTTCCCTTGGTGTCTCTAATTTTCTTGAAGAGATCTCTAGTCTTTTCCATTCTACTGTTTTCCTCTATTTCTTTCCATTGATCACTGAGGAAGGCTTTCTTATCTCTCCTTGCTATTCTTTGGAACTCTGCATTCAAACGGGTATCTCTTTCCTTTTCTCCTTTGCCTTTTGCTTCTCTTCTCACAGCTATTTGTAAGGCCTTCTCAGACAATCATTTTGCCTTTTTTGCATTTTGTTTTCTTGGGGATGGTCTTGATCCCTGCCTCCTGTACAGTGTCACAAACCTCCATCCATAGTTCATCAGGCACTCTGTCTATCAGATCTAATCCCTAGAATCTATTTCTCCTTTCCACTGTATAATCATAAGGGATTTGATTTAGGTCATACCTGAATGGTCTAGTGGTTTTCCCTACTTTACTCTATTTAAGTCTGAATTTGGCAATAAGGGCTTCTTGATCTGAGCCACAGTCAGCTCCCGGTCTTGTTTTTACTGACTGTATAGAGCTTCTTCCATCTTTGGCTGCAAAGAATACAATCAATCTGGTTTTGGTATTGACCATTGGTGATGTCCATGTGTAGAGACTTCTCTTGTGTTGTTGGAAGAGGGTGTTTGCTATGACCAATGAGTTCTCTTGGCTAAACTCTATTAGCCTTTGCCCTGCTTCATTCTGTACTCTGAGGCCAAATTTGTATGTTACTCCTGGTATTTCTTGTCTTCCTATTTTTGCATTCCAGTCCCCTAAAATGAAAAGGACATGCTTTTTGGGTGTTAGTTCTTAAGGTCTTGTAGATCTTTATAGAACTGTTCAACTTCAGCTTCTTCAGCATCACTGGTTGGGGCATAGACTTGGATTACTGTGTTATTGAATGGTTTGCCTTGGAAACAAACAGAGATCATTCTGTCATTTTTGAGATTGCATCCAAGTACTGCATTTTAGACTCTTGTTGACTATGATAGCTACTCCATTTCTTCTAAAGGATTCTTGCCCACAGTAGTAGATACAATGGTCATCTGAGATAAATTCACCCTCCAGTCCATTTTAGTTCACCACTTCTTAAAATGTTGATGTTCACACTTGTCATCTCCAATTTGACCACTTTCAATTTGTCTTGATTCATGGACCTAACATTTCAGGTTCCTGTGCAATATTGCTCTTTACAGCATCAGACTTTACTTCCATCACCACAGCTGGGTGGTGTTGTTGCTTTGGCTCCATCTCTTCATTGTTTCTGGAGTTATTTCTCCACTGATCTCCAGTAGCATATTGGGCACCTACTGACCTGGGGGGTGTCTTATCTTTTTGCCTTTTCATACTGTTCATGGGGTTCTCAAGACAAGAATACTGAAGTGGTTTGCCATTCCCTTCTCCAGTGGACCACGTTTTGTCAGAACTCTCCACCGTGACCTGTCTGTCTTGGGTGGCCCTACACAGCATGGCTCGCAGTTTCATTGAGTTAGATAAGGCTGTGGCCCATGTGATCTGATTGGTTAGTTTTCTGTGACTGTGGTTTTCACTCTGTTACTGTCTGATGGAGAAGGTTAAGAGGCTTATGGAAGCTTCCTGATGGGAGAGACTGACTGCTGGGTCTTGTTCTGATGGGCAGGGCCATGATCAGTAAATCTTTAATACAATTTTCTGTTGAAGGGTGGGGCTGTGTTCCCTCCCTGTTATTTACCCAGGGCCAAACTATGGTGGAGGTAATGAAGATAACGGTGACCTCCTTCAAAAGATCCAATGCACATACTGCTACACTTAGCGCTCCCAACCCCGCAGCAGTCCATGGCTGACCCACATCCCTGCTGGAGACTCCTGGACACTCACAGGCAAGTTTGGGTAGTCTCTTGTGGGGTCACTGCTCCTTTCTTCTGGGTCCTAGTGTGCACAAGTTTCTGTTTGTGCCCTCAAAGAGTCTGTTTCCCCAGTCCTGTGTACATTCTGGCAGCTCTATGGTGGGGTTAATGGCGACCTCCTCCAAGAGGGCTTATGCCATACCCAGGTCTGCTGCCCCCAGAGCCCCTGTCCCTGCGGCAGTCCACTGCTGACCTGTTCCTCCACAGGAGATGCTCAGACACAGTTCTGTCTCAGTCTATGTGGGGTCTCTCGGTCCTGGTGTGCACAAGGTTTGTTTGAGCCCTCTGAGTGTCTCTGGTGAGTACGGGGATTGATTCTAAACGTGATTTTGCCCCTTCTACCATCTTGCTGGGGTTTCTCCTTTGCCCTTTGATGTCGGGTATCTCCTCAAAGTCATTCTAGCACTACTCAGCCACCGCTCCAGCACCTCCCATCTTGCTGGGGCTTCTCTGCCTTTGGACATGGGGTATCTCCTCACAGCCGCTCCAGCACCAGAATACTGCAGTGGATTCCCTTCTCCAGGGGATCTTCCTGACCCAGGAATGAAACCAGGGTCTCCTGCATTGCAGGCAGATTCTTTACCAACTGAGCTATCAGGGAAGCCCAATACTGAGAATTGGCCTCAGAGAAATGGAAACAAGCTGACCCTGTAACTGAAGGTTAACTGTACCTAAAACAATCAAGGTGTAGCTGGTCAGACCACTGATGACCAATTTCAAGATGACGGTCAGAGCTGATTGTGCCATTTCTGATGTAGCCCCCACCCTCAGCCTATAAAAGCTCTTGCCCACTAATTGTTGGGGCGGGGGTGAGGGGAAGGCGAGGAGTCAGCCTTTGGACAGGCGTCTGCCCTTCCCCCACCCCAGTTGGCACCGAAAGTAAAGCAAACTTCCCTTCCCACCAACCTAGTCTCTGTAATGGCTTTTGAGCAGTGAGCAGCAGCCCCCCAGCCCCTACTTTCACTTACACATTGGCATTAATAACCTTAGGGCTTTGACTTTATCCCCAAATCACCAAAAGTTTCAAGAATCCCAAGGGGGAATTGTTTAGTTCTCAAACTGTCCCCCAAAAGAGGTACCTGAGTCCAAAAGGCATAGAATTCTCTCTCACAAACTAGCCTAAAGCTATTGCATTAATCAAGGCAACTTATCCTTTTTCAAATGACATGCTTTCCTCTTTTTGTTTTCCAAATTTCCATTATATTCTATTTCTTTTTCTTTCCATTTGTTCTGTTCTGTATTTCCCAGAGGAGTGCTCCATAATTTTCTCATGGACTAGATAATTATCAAGTCGAAATGATTTCTTTTTATGTAAATATCTTTCTAAATTGTTAACATACTCAAGTTTCTCATTTAAATAATGACTAGAAATTGTTAAATTTAAGTTATGCATGCAGAAAGCATTTCATCATTGGAACACTGGAAAATCTTTGAAGGATATTGATTGGATTGCATTTTAAAAATTGCTTTTCTTGTTTGTGTTTACAGAAAACAGAATATGCAATTGCAAAAGTGTTTTATCTTTGGACTTATCTCTCTCTAAATGTGTAGCTATTGAGCCCTGTATCTTTTGTGGCAAAAATTGTAAGGATATTGAGATTTAAAAAAAGATGCAAGTCAAATTTGATCACTGCCATTATTGTCTCAGAAGTCTTTGAAAACGTCTTTTTTAGAGTTTAGATTTTTATGACAATATATTTGCCACAATTAGGAATAACAGAACAATCGAAGAAAGTCAGAGCTCATAATTCAATTCCTTATTTGCCATCATGAGCAAACTCCATAAGGACTTAAAGGTTCTGGTATGTTTGTGTTTCCTGAGTTAAATACCCATCTGAATTCCCCTCTTGGAAGTCACTCAGTCATGTCCGATTCTTTGCAACCCCATGGACAGTAGCCTGCACCAGTCTCCTCCGTCCATGGGATTTTCTAGGCCAGAGTACCGGAGTGGGTTGCCATTTCCTTCTCCAGGGAATCTTCCAGACCCAGGGATTGAACCCAGGTCTCCCACATTGTAGACAGACACTTTACCATCTGAGCCACCAGGGAAGTCCCTAAATGTCCTCAAACCTCTACAAAACTAAGTCACATAATCCACTCCCTAGGAATGAGAGTAAGAGATAAGAGATAAGGTGACTGTCCACCAATGAGGCTTGAGAGAGAGCCAACTAGGATTTTGACATACCTTGTAAGTCCAGGGAATGAAACAAGTCCTGGAAATATACTACCTATGTCTTCCAAAACTCCAACAAAAATAATGATAGCCTCATGCTTGTAAAGCTTGTAAACTATAAAGGTTTATACCATGTGTCCACATCTTAAAATTTACTCTTTCTCATGGTAATTCTCTAAGTTAAATATCATTAACCTCATTTTAAAAATATTTATTTACTTTTGGCGATGCTGGGTCTTCATTGCTGTACAGGCTTTCTTCTAGCTGCATCAAGCAGGGGCTACTCTCTAGTTCTGATGTACAGACTTCTCATTGCCTTTGTGGCGTCTCCTCTTGCAGAGCATGGGCCCCAGAGTGTGCACGCGCTTCAGTAGTTGCAGCACGTGGGATCGGTAGTGGAAGTTCCAGGGCTCCAGAGCACAGGCTCAGTAGTTGTGGTGCATGGGCTTAGTTACCCCATGGCACGTGGGATCTTCCCGGATCAGGGCTAGAACCCATGTCTCCTGCATTGGCAGGCAGACTCTACCACTGAACCACCAGAGAAACCTTCATTAACCCCATTTTATAAGATACTAATTTAGTTTCTTAAATGACGGGCCTTAAAGTTAATCCCAAGGTGGGAATGCTTTGGTGTTGTTACTGTTTTCTCATCCACAACTTTGGCTCCACTTCTGGTGGACAGAACTCTAGACAATGTCTGGGCCACGTCTCAGCCCCCAGCACATAGGAATCTCCTCTGTGTGACTCACAGTCTCTCTGCAGTCACTGGGTAGGCAATTCTATGAAAAGGGAAAATTTCCCCCCAAAATGACTCTGTCTCCTCTATGACCCATTTAGGTACAGTTTTTGTGATCAGCCATTTAAAAATTCATACACTTAAATATTTACGGGAATCTCAAACTATAAACTATTAAGATGTAGAATAAATCTCATATTCTCCTTTAACTTGATTGAAGTGAAAACAATCAAATATCCTCTTCAACTCACTCACTATTGCATCCCCCCTCCCATTTCCTCCTCTGGAGAAGGGAATGGCTACCCACTCCAGTATTCTTGCCTGGAGAATCCCATGGACAGAGAAGCCTGGCAGACTACAGTCTATGGGGTCACAACTGACTGACTAACACTTTTACATTCAAGGTTCCCTCTATCAGCCTGGCTATGATTCTTCTCATTCATTCTGTGGTTCCTCAGCTGAAGCTCAGTTCCCCCAAGTCCCAAGAAAAGTGGGAACTTTTTTCTGTTTTGGCCCCAGGACTTCTGCTGAGACCCTTGGAATAACTATTCTCTCACCTGTCATCTGGCCTTTGACTTGGCACCATCAAGTTTTCCCAGGGAAATAGCCAGAACTCACTGGCCTCTGATGATTGGCATTCTACTTTTAGCCTTTGGTGGCTGGACTCTTAGAATGTCAGGCAACCCCTAGGATGAGGCTAAGAATTTCATCTTGTTCACTTTTATATTTCTAGTACATAATACACTGACACCTAGAGGTTCTATAAACATATATTGAATGAATGAAGAAATCTGTATCTTCTCACTTTATGGAGGAGAAATACTTCAATGAGAAAGTCAAGCGAATTGGTCAAAATGTGTGGTTGTTACTGACAGAACCAGATGAAATAGGTGAAATAAATAGATTTCAAGATGAAATCCGATCTATGGATTCCCATTCTGATGTGTACCTGTTTGGGTGTCCCTTTCAGTCACCTTCTCTGCTCCTATTCAATGCATTTCCAGCAGACATATTTGCTTCACTTTTCACAAACTCAACAAGCTGGGAGCTGAGTGGCCTCTTCTGTGTAATCTCTCAGCCTCCTTTCTCCTAGAATCTATAATCTCTATAAAAGTCCTACCACCTTCACTGTAATACACCATGTCCTTGACAGCCCCATTTTACGTGGTAACACGGTGTGTGGATGGGGAGAAATCATTTAACCCATCTAGGCTGCCATGTGGAGAAGGCAATGGCATCCCACTCCAGTACTCTTGCCTGGAAAATCCCATGGATGGAGGAGCTTAGTAGGTTGCAGCCCATGGGGTTGCTAAGAGTCGGACATAACTAGTGACTTCACTTTCACTTTTCACTTTCATGCATTGGAGAAGGAAATGGCAACCCACTCCAGTGTTCTTGCCTGGAGAATCCCAGGGACAGGGGAGCCTGGTTGATCGCCATCTATGGAGTCACACAGAGTCGGACACGACTGAAGTAACTTAGCAGCAGCAGCAGCAGGCTGCCATGATATGTTCACATCCTTTGTCACATGAATAGGATCAAAATTTTACAGCTTTTAGATTTTCCTAGTGGTCCAGTTCATTAAGAATCTACTTGCCAATGCAGGGGACATGGGTTCAATCTCTGGTCCAGGAAGATTCCACATGCTTCATGGCAGCTAAACCCATGTGCCACCATTATTGAACCTGTACTCTACAGCCTGAGAGCTAAAGCTACTGAGCTCCACTTGAAGCAACTGCTGAAGTCCAAAGGCCTAGAATCTGTGCTCCACAAGAAGAGAGCCCACCACAGTGAGAATCCCACACACCACAACCAGAGAGTAGCTTCCTCTCACCTCAACTAGAGAAAGCCCACACAGAGCAATGAAAACCCAGTGCAGCCCACATAACTAAATAATTTTTTTTTTTAATTTATATCTTTCAACAAATTATTTCACTAAAAAAATAACTATAATAAAATTTTGAACACTTCAGAGGATAGAAAATGAAAGCAAAAATCCTACTTCCCTCCACCCCTCGACACACACACTGATCTCCAGTGTTTCTTGCAAAATGTAAATGCTATTAACAGGGTCTTAAATGTGCTACCAGGAAACTGTCTTGTAAAACCAAGCATACACAAACGTCTTTTTAAACAAAAAGCACGTTGGCATTCACACTCAAAAACTGCTGAATGAAGAAGACAAGCTTCAGGGTGATAAGAAAGCAAGTTGAAGGGGTCATAACATTTAAGCAAATTTTAAAGGGCACACAAAATAATAATACTGTATTCATGTTACTTATAGATACATGAAAAGGTATAAAAATAGATTAAACTCACGATTCTCAAGAGGTGAGAAAGGTGCAAGGGATAAGGAGTAAAGGACCTCAGAAGTACCTGGAATTTTTTTACATACACACTCACTGTAGGAAATAAGATCCATGTTAATATGATCAGTTTCAGGAGGGAACAAGATGGTGGAGGAATAGGAGGATGTGGAGTACACCTCTCTCCACAGGTACATCAGGAATACACCTCCAGACACAGAAGTGCAGGCAGAACACCAGCTGAGAGTGGACAGGAGTACCTGAAAAGCAGGAAAGTATATATAGAACCACGCAAAACTCGAGATCAAACCCTGAGCCTTTGGAGGTGGAGCACTGATTCCAAGACTACCAGAGAACTAACCCTAGGGAGTGTCAAATAGTGAGCACTAACACAAGGGAAACCACCTGAATATAAGACCTGGCATCACCCAATCACCAGTAGCACTCTGTGCAGGGCATCCCATCTAAACACAAACAAAACAAAACCAATCATCAGCAGGCAGGATTACCACCTCACTCAGCCTTGCCCATCAGAGGAAAAACAAACAAGCAAGCAAACAAAACTCAGCACAAATCTCACCCTATACAAAGCTTACACAAACCACTGGATAAACCTTAGGAGAGCGGAAACCAAAAGGAAGAAAGAATCAACCTTGAAGCCTGGAAAAAGGAGACCTCAAACACAATAAGTTAAAATATAAATAAATAATTAAAAGGCAGAGAAATACTACACAAATGAAGAAGCAAACTAGAAACGTAGAAGTCCGAATAAATGAAGAGGAAATAGGCAAACTACCTGAAAAAGAATTCAGAATAATGATAGTAAAGATGATCAAAAACCTTGAAAATAAGCTGGAGAAAATGTAAGAATCAATTAACAAAAATCTAGAAGAATTAAAGAATAAACATACAAACAATACAATTACTGAAGTTAAAAATACTCTAGAAGGAATCAATAGCAGAATATCTGAAGTAGAAGCATGAAATCCGTGAGCTGGAAGATAAAGTGGTGGAAATAACTTCTGAAGAGGAGAATAAAGTAAAAAGAATGAAAATAACTGAGGATAGTCTCAGAGACCTCTGGGACAATATCAAATGCACCAACATTCAAATCATAGGGGTCTGAGAAAAAGAAAGAGTATGAGAAAATTTTTGAAGAGACTATACAGCAGAAAAAAGCCTTTGACAAAATTCAGCACCCATTTTTGATTAAAATTCTTCAAAAATGGGCATAGAAGGAACTTAACTTTCTATGAGGTAAAGGCCATATATGATAAGCCTACAGCAAACATTATTCTTAATGGTGAAAAACTGAAAGCATTCCCCCTAAGATCAGGAACAAGACAAAGATGTCCACTTTCCCCACAATTATTCAACATGGTTCTGGAAGTCCTAGCAACAGGAATCAGAGAATAAAAAGAAATAAAAGGAATCTAGATCAGAAAAGAAGTAGTAAAGCTCTCACTGTTTGCAGATGACATGATACTCTACATAGAAAACCCTAAAGATAGATAGTATCAGAAAATTACTAGAACTAATCAGTGAATTTAGCCAAGTTACAGGATATAAAATCAATACACAGAAATTACTTGCATTTCTATATGCTGACAATGAAAAGTCAGAAAGAGAAATTAAGGAATCAATCCCATTCATCATTGCAACAAAAAGATTAAATATCTAGAAATAAACTTACCTAAGGAGACAAAAGAACTACACAGAAAATAAGACACCAATGAAAGAAATCAAAGATGATATAAACAGATGGAGAGATATTCCATGTTTCTGGGCAAGAAGAATCAATATTGTGAAAATGACTATACTACCAAATGCAATCTACAGATTCAATGTGATCCCTATCAAATCACCAATGGCATTTTTCACAGAACTAGAACAAAAAATTTCACAGTTCATAATAAACACAAAAGACACCAAATAGCCAAAGCAGTCTTGAGAAAGAAGAATGGAGCTGGAGGAATCAACCTTCCTGACTTCAGATTATACTACAAAACTACAGTCATCAAGACAGTATGGTACTGGCACAAAAACAGAAATATAGATCAATGGAACAAGATAGAAAGCCAAGAAATAAGCCCATGCACCTATGGGCACATAATTTTTGACGAAGGAAGCAAGAAGATACAATGGGGCAAAGACAGCCTCTTCAATAAATGGTGCTGGGAAAACTGGACAGCTACATGTAAAAGAATGAAATTAGAACACTTCCTAACACCACACACAAAGATAAACTCAAAATGGATTAGAGACCCAAATGTAAGACCACAAATTATAAAACTCTTAGAGGAAAACATAGGCAGAACACTCGATGACATAAATCAAAGCAAGATCCTCTATGACGTACCTCCTAGACATACCTCCTAGAGTAACAGAAATAAAAACAAAAGTAAACAAGTGGGACCTGATTAAACTTAAAAGCTTTTGCACAGCAAAGGAAACTGTAAGCAAGGTGAAAGGACAACTCTCAGAATGGGAGAAAAATAATAGCAAATGAAACAACTGACAAAGGATTAATTTCCAAAATATACAAAAAGCTCATACAACTCAATGGCAGAAAAACAAACAACACAATCAAAAAGTGTGAAAAATACCGAGACAGATATTTCTTCAAAGAAGACATACAGATGACTAACAAATACGTGAAAAGATCTCAACATAGCTCATTATTAGAGAAATCAAATCGAAACTACAGTGAGATATCACCTCACACTGGTCAGAATGGCCATCATCAAAAAGTCTACAAACAATAAATGTTGGAGAGGGTGTGGAGAAAAGGGAACACTCTTGCACTGTTGGTGGGAATATAATTTGATTTAGCCGCTATGAAAGACAGTATGGAGATTCCTTGAAAAACTAAGAATAAACCTGCCATGCTGCTGCTAAGTTGCTTCAGTCGTGTCCGACTCTGTGTGACCCCATAGACGGCAGCCCACCAGGCTCCCCTGTCCCTGGGATTCTCCAGGCAAGAACACTGGAGTGGGTTGCCATTTCCTTCTCCATATGACCAAGCAATCCCACTCCTAGGCATATACTCCAAGGAAACCAAAATTGAAAAGGACACATGTATCCCACTGTTCATTGAAGCACTATTTACAATAGCCAGAACATGGAAGCAACCTAGATGTCCATCTACAGATGAATGGATAAAGAAGTTGTGGTACATATACACAATGGAATATTACTCAGCCAGAAAAAGGAACACATTTGAGTCAATTCTAATGAGGTGGATGAACCTAGAACCTATTATACAGAATGAAGTAAGTCAGAGAAAGATACATATCATATTCTAATGCATATATACAGAATCTAGAAAAATGGTACTGAAGAATTTATTTACAGGGCAGCAGTGGAGAAACAGACATAGAGAATAGATTTATGGACATGGGGAGAGGGGAGGAGAGGGTGAGATGTATGGAAAGAGTAACATGGAAACTTTCACTACCATATGTAAAACAAGACAGCCAGTGGAAGTTTGCTGTATGTCTCAGGGAATTCCAACAGGGGCTCTGTATCAACCTAGAAGAGTGGGGTGGGGAGGGAGATGGGAGGGAGGTTCAAAAGGGAGGGGATATATGTGTACCTATGGCTGATCCATGTTGAGGTTTGACAGAAAACAACAAAATTTTGTAAAGCAATTATCCTTCAATAAAAAAATAAATTAAAAAAAGAACTGCCAGTTTCAGGAGTAGAGTGAAACTATTCTCTTTATAGTATTTATTTTTAAATGTATTTTAAATACAAAATTTAAAGACAAAGTAGATTCATTCAACACATACTGCTCTGCATTGTACTCTTTCCATTTAACCATATATACTGGAGGGTATTAATCATTCTAGCACACAGAGATCAACTTGGTTTTAAAATGGTTGCATATCACTGAACTGTATACCTAAAAGTGGTTAAAATGTGGCATGTTATACATGTATTTTATCAGAATTTTTAAACACCGAAAAATGATTGCATAGATGTATTTCTTTACATTGCAATCATTTTACCATGCGCCTATGGATGGACATTTATGTTGTTTGCAGATTTTTTTGCTATTACAAATACTGCTGTCATGAATCTGAACACACATGTCACAGGCATCTCACTGGAAAAAAGAGATTTTTCTAAAGTGGCTTTAGCTAACCTTGGAATTTTGATATAAAATTTTAAACCATGGCAAATTTTTAGGTTACATTCATTTATAATTACAGAACTTAGCCAAGGTATTTGTGGGTATTCTTTTATGGGTATTCATTTATGGGTATTCTTTATGCCTGAGGGCAAAGCTGTCAGTCCCTTTCAAATATTTTAAGTTTAAAATTTGGTTCTTTTGGTTAAAATTCCACTGTCAGAATTTGTTTTAGTGTTGGCTTAAGGCATAACCCGTGGAGAGTCCATCTCTGATTGTTTTTACACCTTATCATGAGTGAATTTATCAGCTCCTTTTTTAAGATTAGTTTTTCAAAAGTAAAATGTAAATAAATAAATCTTGAAGACAGAAGACATTACAAGGGTGCAAAGAAAAATTTCTTCTAAACCGAGGCTAGGACCCTAGAAGACAAACTTACCTCTTACAAAATTTTAGGTAGGACAGACCCTAATATTTCATAAATGTTCTCAGTATATTGACACCAACCTGTCACTCTAGTCTCAGAGATTTAAAAATTATAGCGATGAAGACTTTAATGTCTGTGCCAGCTGAATGTGAAACTCTGAGACTTCTAGTGCTATTAAATTGACCTTTTCATTGTTGCTCTAAATTTTTTCCGGGCTTTACATTAGGGGCATTACATTAAATATTTCTGTTCAGTCTCATTTTTAGGTCTCCACATTCCACAAATATTGTAAATAATGGGGTAAATATTTGCCTGGAAATTTGGGCGGATGCATATTTGCTGAGGCCATGTGACATGTGTGAAGTCGCTCAGTCGTCTCCGACTCTTTGCGACCCCATGGGCTGTAGCCTACCAGGCTCCTTAGTCCGTGGAATTTTCCAGGCAAGAGTACTGGAGTGGGTTGCCATTTCCTTCTCCAGGGGGGATCTTCCCAACCCAGGGATCGAACCCGGTTCTTCCGCACTGCAGGCAGACGCTTTACCGTCTGGGCCACCACATGACGACATCCACAGAGGAAGAGCATGATTGACAGTTACCACTTACAAATTTATCTCTCTATATATACGTGTGTAATATATACAACTCTGGAGCAAACACTGGCCAGCATTTCCCCTATGTATGTACTGCGCGTGCATGAGCACTCAGTCACTAAGTCGTGTCCAGCTCTTTTGAGACCCCATGGACTGTACCTCACCAGGCTCCTCTGTCCACGGAATTCTCCAGGCAAGAACACTGGAGTGGGTTGCCATTTTTTCTCCAGGGGATCTTCCCGACAGAGAATATTTGCAGACCTTGTTTTAAAAATACGGTGAGGAGAAGGAGTGGTGTGTGTCTTTTAAACAGAGAGGAGTGGAAACTAACACAAACGAATTAACAAAACAAACAACTCTGCCTGGGATGCCCCAATCTCCCCCCTCCTGGGACTGCGAGCTTCCTGTCAGTGTGCTGACTCACCCAAAGTTTCCTGCGGAGGTAGCTAGCCTTCACTCCAGACTCCACCTTCCTCAGCCACGGAGACTGCAGCTGCTTCTTTTATTGATGCTTTTGTTTTCACTTGAGCCACTGCGGAGTCTATGCATCCTGTCATGTGGCTCCGCTCAGCAGCCCTAACAGCTGTGATGGAAACTGGGTATCAGTGTGATGCAGAGAGAAAATGAAAACAGAATCCCACACCTTCATACCCTTTGGTGGGGAGGGAGCGGGGAGCCACTCTCACTATTTGGAGGCAGGTGTGAGCTTGGGATCAGAAACGCAGATATGATTTAAGGAACATTTATTTTTGCATCACGAATCTCCTCAAAGATTTACATGCTCCTTTCACGTGCTGACTGAAGAGTTTTAAATTCGAGCTCTGATAAAAACCTGTTTTTTTCTTAAAGTACAGATGTTAAAGTCTGGAGCAAATAAATTCTTTTGTAGAAAAACTGGGTATATTGGAGCAAATAAATACCTTTTTAGACAAACTGGGTATATGTACTATTTACATATAAATAACTCACCCCACACGCAGGTATGTATACCTCCGTGTATAATTTTAAATGACAGGCAGCACTTTAATGCAGAAGCTCGGGTTCATTAGTTCCCTGAGAAGGATTGATTCTCCATGGCTGGAATGGCGCACACAGCTCCCAGATCAGTTGTAATGAACTGAATGTTCCTTCAGAATACCTAATTAGTAGTAACTCTCTCTTCTGCTCCTTAAAAGGATCTAGACATGTAAACGGATAAATGTTTGGAAATTCTGTAAACATGCCAGAAAGGCATGAAGACTTCATGTGCTTGGACTCTGAAGGGGGAAAAAAAAAAAAAAAGAACATGGGAGAAGAGAACAATTGATTCTGGGAAAGTGAGGTTGTCACTGTTTGGCGTTAAGAGCGTCATTTTCTGGGTCATTGGCAGAATTACTTGGCAAATTCTATGTGAAATACGTCCGTCAATGTATTTGATTGCCTCTTGGCTTTGCGAGACTTCCCTGCTGGCTCAGACAGTAAAGAACCTGCCTATAGTGTAGAAGACCCAGGCTCAGTCTCTGGGTCGGGGAGATCCCCTGGAGAAGGGAATGACGACCCATTCCAGTGTTCTTGCCTAGAAACTTTTCACGCTTGGCTTTGTAGCCGGATGACTGGCTTTTTGGCGCCCCTACTGGTAAACTGTGGGAACACTGGAGGACGTTTTTAACCTCAAGGGTTTGCACACGAGATCTGCTTTTCACTGCGGTGGCATATAGACAGGATCACACCGAAGAGAGATGCTGCCTCGTGTACTGGGAAGTTTCTACTCTGTTCATAAATGTATTGCGCTCATTGACCCTGGACCAAAAATAGGCATTTCTGGCAACCCTGTGAAGTGGATGCTAATTCAGACTTCTGTCTCAACTTTTCTTGGAAGTAACCATCATTTCAAAAACCCCACATGGCATAGATTAGACATTTAGAAAACAATCTAGAAATCTTTAATTACATTCCATCTTGAGGTGAATAACGGCCCCATTTCCCGTCATCAGCAGTACCATAGGTACTGAACGATGACAAACATTAACAAATAATAAGCCAAGAAAATAGAGATAACTAGGTGGGCTGATGGTGTGAGGCAATAGATAATAATTCAGCATCTATAGCCTTTCAGAGCATAATGAACTGAACTGCATATACCGTGTCAGGTGAAGATTAATGCTGTGGCGAGGGTGAGGAGTGCTCACCAACTGGTAACAGAAGGGCCCTGTCTTTCTACATTAAAGTGATTTAGATCAATAGGAAGCAAGACTACCAGTCCTGGGATAGGATAGGAATTGACCTCTGGAAACAAGATATTTAAGAATTTTATGATATGAACTTTCCTGGTGGCTCAAACAGTAAAGAATCTGCCTGCAATGCAGGAGACCCAGATTCAATCCCTGGGTTGGGAAGATCCCCTGGAGAAGGCAATGACATACCACTCCAGGATTCTTGCCTGGAGAATCCCCATGGACAGAGGAGCCTGACAGGATACAGTCCATGGGATCGCAAAGAGTCAGACACCACTGACACACATATGATCTGAACTGAGATGACTTTGGCTTTGGCTTTGAATTTTCTAGGACACTACTTCAAGCAAAAGCGTTAGTCTGTATATATACAATATATGTTACAATGTTTTACATTGTAAATCAACTATACTTCAATAAAAATATAAAAAGTTAAAAGACCATGCAAAATTTAAAATATACGCATGCACATATGTGTGTGTATATATATACACATATATAAATATATGTATACATGGTCAGTACGTAGCCTATACATTAACTTAGAAACAAAGATTGCATAGTCTTTACTAATGAGAAAGGAATTTCACTTCTAGTAGTTTGATGGAAGAACATCCTTTCACACTTTCTTTTCAGATGCTTCCTGTGTCACAGTCTATGTTTTTTAATTTGCAAGACTTAAAAGAGCATCTAGAATTACTGTCGATAGAACTGTCTAATTATTAATTGATATAGAATTCTAACCAACATAAGTTCCCTAAAGGATAAAACATGCAAAGCCAATAAAGATCAACCACCGTGGATAAAAGTGGAACAGAGATGAGCTGCGTGACTAAATGGACTGATCTGCTGTTCATCCTGCCAGGCTCAGACTCTGGGATGGCTCCAGGTTCAATGTCCTGGTGCACGGACTCCCCACCACACCTTTGCACAGTCAGCAGTAGCATTTCATTTCATTGAAAGTCAAAGATGCAGGGGAATACTTGGCATGAGTTTATCAAAGAGTGAGCATCAAACTTTTGTATCAGGTCCAGAGGTGTGCTGGGAACAAGAATCAGAAGTTCAAAAGGAAAATCTTGATTTGCAGCATTTACCAGTTTTCGTATTATAAATACTCCCACAATGCAGGGTGACTGGACATGGATTTGAGAAATACTAACAATCAGATCTCTGGAGCTGGTACAAGCATGCTCCAGCATACCTCAGGCAGGTCCTTGCTAAGCCTTGAACCTTTTTCTGATTAATGGGTATGAAAAGCTGTATAAACATGGGCCATTTTTCCAACCTTGTGCTGAGCAAGGCATAGCAATGGAACTGTGTAAATGGTATATTTTTTAAAGCTTATGAATACACTGTTAGATACTGATGTGATTTTCCTGGGCTATATGCTAAAGAGAAAACACTCTAGGAAAAATGTTTAAGATGGACATAATGTTCTATTGTAACTAATTTTTTAAACGATTTCATCGTGGACCATTTTTTAAAGTCTTTATTGAGTTTGTAACAATATTGTTTCTATTTTTTTATGTTTTGGGTTTTTTGCTGAGTGGTATGTGGGATGTTAGCTTCCTGTCCAGGCATAAAACTTGCAGCCTCTGCATTGGAAAGCAGAGTCTTAACCTCTAGACTGCCAGTTGTTGCTGTTCTGTCACTAAGGCATGTCCAACTCTTTGCAACCCCATGAACTACAGGACACCAAGCTTCCCTGCTCTTCACCGTTTCCCAGAGTTTGCTCAAACTGATGTCCATTGAGTCGGTGATGCCATTCAACCATCTCATCCTCGGCCACTCCCTTCTCCTGCCCTCAATCCTTCCCAGCATCAGGGTCTTTTCCAGTGAGTCTGTTCTTCGCATCAGGTGGCCAAAGTATTGGAGCTTCAGCTTCAACATCAGTCCTTCCAATGAACACTCAGGACTGATTTCTTTTAGGATTGACTGGTTTGATCTCCTTGCTGTCTAAGGGACTCTCAAGGGTCTTCTCCAACACCACAGTTTGAAAGAATTATTTCTTTGGTATTCAGCCTTCTTCATGATCCATCTCTCACATCCATACATGACCACTGGAAAAACCATAGCTTTGACTATACAGATCTTTGCTGGCAAAGCAATGTCTCTGCTTTTTAATACGCTATCTAAGTTTGTCATAGCTTTTCTCCCAAGGAGAAAGAGTCTTTTAATTTTATGGCTTCATCTTTTAATTTCATGGTTGCAGTGGATTTTGGAGCCCAAGAAAATAAAATCTTTCGTTGTTTCCATTGTTTCCCCATTTATTTGCCATGAAGTGATGGGACCGGATGTCATGATCTGTTTTTTGAATGTTGAGTTTTAAGTCAGCCTTTTCACTCTTTTACCACCAAGAAAGTCCCTAACTAGTGGCTTTTTTGAGCTGAATATTTTCCCTTGTATTTTTCTGTGAGGCTGAGGGAAGTCTCTTCTCAAACTGCAGCTCTCATATTTAAGTAAGTTCTGCTCACCCAGGTGTCTGTCCTTTGCTGACCACAATCAGGGAAGAACTGTAGTCCTGGTTCCCCTTAGTCTAGTGGTGCTAAATCTCCACTGCTCACGGACATCACGGGGAGCAGAGAGAGGGGGAAGTGTTCACCTGTTACTCTCATTTCAGATCATTTAAATCATAGCCTCCGAGGTGAGGTATAGGAATCAGGGTTCTTTTAAAGTGCTGTCAATAATTCTCATCCTCAACCAGGTCTGAGAAACACCAAGCTATGATCTACTTGGTGGCATTTCTTTCTTCAGTAATTTTCTTTTCACATTTAAAGAGAAATATCTGATGGAGGCCTGAAGCTGAAACAAACTGTCCATATCAGTTTTACCCGTAAACTCTGAAATTGTCTCTGGGGCTCTGGGCAGTGACCTGCTTCTTTCCTTCTCCGCTCTGTCCTTTGCTCCTAAACCTTTTATCTACCTTTGTTTTCATAGAGATGGGGTATCGTGGAATGGGTCAGGTCACAACAGCCAGAACAGTGAGCTCAAATAGACTTGTAGGCAGGTAAAGATCATGGATTTTACCGTGTCCAAGAGCATCAATAAAGGACAATCACAAGGGGATGCTAAGAACAAATGAAAATTGGGAGATCAATTTGAAGTAACAGGAAATGAGGCGTACATAGGGCAAAATGAAGTTGAGGATGAAATGAAGATTCAGGGTTTGTATCCAGATAGGGCAATGGTTGGCTGCTCAACAATGTCAGCCATTAGGGAAACGCAAATCAGAGTGTGGGTGAGAAACCATTCCCTCTACTAGTTTGACTATTATGAAAAAAGAAAGGAAGGAAAGAAGGAAGGATAGGAAAAAAAGAGAGAAAAGGGAAGGAAGGAGGGAGGGAGAGGGAGGAAGAAAGAAAGAAAAAAGGAGAAAAGAAGGAAGGAAAAAGAGAAAGGAAGGAAGGAGGGAGAGAGGGAGGGAGAGAGAAAGAGAAGAAAAAAAGAAAGAAGTTGGCAAGGATGTGGAGAAATCAGAACCCCCCATGCATAGCTGGTTGCTGGAGGATTGCAATGCAGGCCTTGGAAGTCATGGAGGGAAGCTGTCCCCCTACCCAGGGGCCTCCATAGAACTTCTGCGACCTCCAGAGGCCAAGCCCTTTCACCCAGCAGTCACAACAGCAAGGCCATTTTGCAATGAGTAGAAACCATCCTTAGAAACAGCTAGCTTTCACTGAACATGTATTCTTTGCCAGACTCTGGTAAGAGGCTTATGCAGGCATCTTACCCGTTGCTTGAAAGAACCCTGTGACGTGGGACTGAGGGATTAGCAACTGAGATTAAATCAGAACACATTTGGCACATCTTTTCTTCTTGTTCCAAATCCTGTTATCTTGGTTAGCTTGGTTGAGATTCTGATCCCCCCCTTTTTTTTTTAATTCTCATGAGCAGTTGGTTCTTGAGAGAGCATCTGTATTTGTTTACATTTAATAGAGATTTTGATCTATGTCTATATCTCACTATATGCATAATTATATATATATAACTATATAGAAATACATATTTTACACATCCCAGTGCCTAACACAGCTCCTATCATACAATAGAAGCTTCACTGATGAACAGAATATAATATATGAACATATACACTCATATATTCTCCGTCTGACTTGTTTCAGAACTCATATATTCTCACTTATTCAAAAAAAAAATAAGACCATTAAGGGAATGGATTTCATTTTTCCTTCCAAATTTATCCCCTTCATCAAAGTTATACATGGATTAGAAGGTGGAACATCTCTGACTCATTCAGCAAGAAAATAAAGATAAATGAACTAGCTCTGCTGGTGAAAAAAATTTTAGGGTACCACATGGGGGCAATGTCCCTCAACTCTAATATGAGCTTAAATCACATGACTTATTCCTGCAGGGAAATATTTACTGCTCACTTCACCATGTCAAGAACCATCTGGGGCCTCTGGGGTTTCTGAGTGAGATGGACAATGTCCATACCCTTGTGAAGGTTCTAATCTAGAATGTAAACCTACAATATAAACAAGTTCGAAAAATCTACAAACTGATCATTTCATGGCTGAAGTCAATGGAGTGATGAGATGGGGGTCTGGCGATAGAGGGGAGGGTCTGTTTCAGATAAAGGATGCCCAGCAAAGGCGCATCTACACTGTCTCCAAGTCCTGGCTGTTGTAAATTGTGCTGCAGTGAACACCGGCGTATGTGTGTTGTTTTGGATTACAGTTTTCTCAGGGTATGGCACCCCACTCCAGTACTCTTGCCTGGAAAATCCCATGGACAGAGGAGCCTGGTGGGCTGCAGTTCACGGGGTCACTACTACTCAGACACGACTGAGCAACTTCCCTTTCACTTTTCACTTTCATGCATTGGAGAAGAAAATTGCAAGCCACTCCAGCGTTCTTGCCTGGAGAATCCTAGGGATGGGGAGCCTGGTGGGCTGCCGAGAGTCGGACACGACTGAAGCGATTTAGCAGCAGTAGCAGTAGCAGGGTATATGACCAGTAACAGGGTTGCTGGGTCATAAGATAGTTATCTGTTTTTCAGTTTTCTGTGGATGGGGTTGGACCTAAAGTCTGTCACACAAAGTGAAGTAAGTCAGAAAGAGAAAAACAAATATCGTATATGAAAGTGTGTATGTGGAACCTAGCAAAGTGGTACAAATGAACCTATTTCCCGGGCAGGAAAAGAGACACAGACATAGCAGATGGACATCACAGGGACGGGAAGGGTGGGAAGAACCGCGAGAGGCACGCTGACATATAGACACTACCATGTGTGAAATAGAGAGCTGGTGGGAGCGGCTGCAAAGCACCCAAAGCTTATCCCGGTGCTCTGTGATGCCTAGAGGGGTGGGATGGGGGGACGCAGGGGACATTATACACATAGCTGATACACATATCAGCTGTATACGTGTACATACCAGTATCTGTATAGCTGACTCACTTCGTTGTACAGCAGAAACTAACGTGATATTGTAAAGCAAGTATAAGTAAGTAAGTAAGTAAGTAAAGTCACTCAGTCGTGTCCGACTCTTTGTGACCCCATGGACTGCAGCCCACCAGGCTCCTCAGTCCATGGATTCTCCAAGCAAGAATACTGGAGTGGGTTGCCATTTCCTTCTCCAGGGGATCTTCCCGACCCAGGGATCGAACCCGGGTCTCCTGCATTGGAGGCAGACACTTTAACCTCTGAGCCACCAGGGAAGTCCCTACTCCAATTAAAAAATAAACAAACAAATCTCGGTTGAATAAAGAGAGACTGTTCAAAAGGGAATATCACAAGGGGAGAAGAGACAGTTTTCCAAGAGCCCAGGGCTCAAGTAAGAGTCAACACTGTCAACTCCCCGATGGAAGCCTCCGAGGGAAAGATTTTTAGCTCCATATAGACAAGTTTCTAAGAGCCAGCATTTTCTGAAGTTGAATGGGTAGCAGTTCCTGGTGTGGGGACCAACCCCTGGACAAGGACGCTCTCCAGGTCAATCACGGGTCACAAGATTAGCTCAAGACATGGACCCAAAGGCCAGTCTGAACACGGGATTCTGTGGCTTTAAAAGCACAAGATGCTGAGAACAAAACAGTCCACTCCTGAAAGTACCCTGAGCGTGAGCTCACAAGTAGGCTTCCTCACCAAACCTAACCTCAAGCCCAAGACACAGCACTGTGTCTGAACGCCTCACTTCCCTTGCCTGTGAGCGCTGGCTCTGCCTACAGGTTCAGGGGAGGGAGCAGCGACTTCCCAGCCAAAGCCGGCAGGGACCCTCAAAACCAAAGGAGAAAAACGGAGCTGAAATGTAAGCAGGTAAACTGGGTTCTACATTGAGGAGCAGCATTTTGAAGGTCGACGGTAGGCCTGGGAATCTGAGACAAAGAGGAAAGAATAATTGCAGTTTAAATGAGTGAAGAGTCAATGATGGGTTGGTAGGGTGGGAACTGTGGATACTTGCCTGCCAACTTCTGCCCATAGGAGCTGTCGTCCTAGGTGGGCAGGGGACTCACAATCCAGGACAGGATCTGTCCTGTTATGCCCTTGGGCATTGTATTCAATACTTAATTTATCCTCCTGGGCTTCTAGGTCTAGTCTCTCTGTCAAAATGCTCTAGTGGGATTAGATAATATCCAAGACCCCTTTCCAGGTGGCACAGTGGGTAAAGAACCTGCCTGCCAATTCAGGAGATGTAAAAGACAAGTTTTCAATCCCTGGGTGGGGAAGATCCCCAGAGTAGCAAATGGCAACCCACTCCAGTATTCTTGCTTGGAAAATTCCATGGACAGAGGAGCCTGGGGGTTACAGTCCATGGGGTCACAAAGAGTTGGACACAGCTGAGCGCCCACGAACAAATGGACATCTGTCAAATTTCTTTCAGATTCTTATTCTTCTAGAATATCAGCTATCACTGAATTTTAAAAGAAGCCTCATGAATACAACAGGATTTACGTGCCCCACTTCTCACTTCTTTTGTGAAGTGTTTTTCCACTTGGATTTTCCAGAATTTTGAGTAATTTTGGTTTTCATTTACTTTCCTTGATTGAAAGAAATTTTATAAGCTACACAGACTTCATTTTGCAATTTTGTTGTTTGGTTCTATAGTCAATAAAAGGAGTTAAATACTGAAAAACCCCCAATTTGAGTTTTGTCACTAAATATATTTAAACATGTTCTATTTAGTTTTCCAAGAAAGAACTCATAAAAATACCTCCTGTATTCTCATGAAAGTATTGAATTTTAATTAAATATGGAATTTGGCTTCATGTCATGCATAAAGGGATAAAGCCACATCGTAGAAAATTAAAGGGCTAATTTAGAAAAAAAAAACCTCTCAAAGTATTTTACTTAAAACTTCAGCTCAGAACTAAACACTGCTTAATTCCTTTAGATAACACAAGAATGATTAAATAGTAATTAAGAAAGTTGATTTTAGAGTTTGCACTTTGAAGACTCTGTTAAATGGATTTCAATGATCTTCCCTTGAGTATACACAGACAATTTAAAATGTTACACCTTAACTAGTTGACTCAACAAGTGAGTTCCTCTTATCCACCAGGCTAGACCCCAAGAACACAGAATGAGTGCAGCTGGTCTCTGCTATCCAAGCATTTACTCCTCATCTGCTCCAAGGACACACAGGAAAATGGCTCAGCTGGTTGGTTGTACAGTGATTATCTGGGTCAAACTCCAGCTTCGCCTTTCACTAGCTGCAAAGCATTAAGCAAGTTGTCCATTCATTCAGAGTTTTAGCATTTTCACCTGCAGAAGAAAAAAAAAGTAAGCATGCTGCTGCTGCTGCTAAGTCGCTTCAGTCGTGTCCGACTCTGTGCGACCCCATAGACGGTAGCCCACCAGGCTCCCCCGTCCCTGAGATTCTCCAGGCAAGAACACTGGAGTGGGTTGCCATTTCCTTCTCCAATGCATAAAAGTGAGAAGTAAAAGTGAAGTCGCTCAGTCGTATCCGACTCTTAGCGACCCCATGGACTGCAGCCTACCAGGTTCCTCCATCCATGGGATTTTCCAGGCAAGAGTACTGGAGTGGGGTGCCATTGCCTTCTCCAAAAGTAAGCATAGAACCTCAAAAAGAGTGTTCTGGCTGGAATATTTGAATTAGTATTGAGAGTATGTTAAATATTTAGAATATGCTTGTGAAGAATATTTTGCTATGTCAGCTTGGTTAGGCTCCACTCCCCAGTGATTCAATCAAATACTAATCTAGGTGTTATGGTGAAGGTGTTTGGTAGATGTGGTTAAACTCCATAATCAGTTAACTTTCAATATGAGAGATTATCCTAGATGATCTGGGTGGCCCTGATTCAATCAGCTGAAAGACCTTAAAATCCAGGCTGAAGCCTCCCTCCCTGAAAAGAAGAAATTCTGCCTATGGATAGCAGTGCAGGAGAGCCCCAGCCTGCCCTTCCTGATGACTAGTCGCTGGAAAAGACCCTGCCGCTGGGGAAGATTGAAGGCAGGAGGAGAAGAGGGTGGCAGAGGAGGAGATGGGTGGATGGCGTCACTGACGCAATGGATGTGAACTTGGGCAAACTCCAGGTGAGGGGCAGGGAAGAATGGCCTGCTGCTGTCCGTGGGGTCAGACACGACTTAGCAACTGAACCCCTACAAGAAGAGAAGACACGTAGCTTTACACGCGAGAGAAAAAAGACTACTTACTTCCTCTTTCTCCCCCTTCCTTCCCTTCCTCCCTGCATCCGGTTATTCAACTGTTTTGTGATCCACCCATCAGGCTTCCAGTACATTCTTTCATTATCTGCTGCTTACAGTTATTGGGTTTGTTTTCTCTCCTTGCAACGAGAGAGCATTAAGTGATACTCTAGGATTTGCCCTTGAGTTCCCCTCTCTCCTCACTGCACATGACCCTGGGTATTCCACCCACTCCATGCCTTCAGCACACGCCTCACTTCTCTCTTTAACCTGGAGCTGTCTCATGAGCTCTGTACCCGCACGCGGAATTGCTTAACTGCTCTTCTCTTAGATGGCTCCCAGGCACCCAGAACCCACCCTGTCCCTAAATGAATTCATGTGCTTTCTCCCCACATCTGCTCCTCCTCCTCAATTCTCTAATTCGGTGACTGTGACTGACACCACTGTCCACGGAATCGCTCAAGCCAAACACACCTCCCCCTTGCCCTCAGTAGACTAGCAATTGCTCGCTCCTGTTGATTCCCATTCTTGGTATCTGTCGCATCCATTGACTTCTCCGGACCCCTTATTCCTGTCCCAAACCCTCAAGGTGGCCTGGAATATTGTGGTCATCCCCCAGCTTTCATTCATTCTCATCTCCCTCATCTGTTTGCTATCATCCACACATCTGGGTCTTGTTTCTAAAGCAAACCCCAATTAATTATCTCCCCTGTTTAGTCCTTCTCTCCATATATGACCCATATAAATTGGCACGCTCAGCATGGCAGACCTCTGCCTGATTCCTCCATCCCTCTTTACTCATCATAATCCCTAAACTCTAATCATGTTGATCCAGGTGCACTTCACCGGATCTGTTCTCTGCAGCCCTTCCAGCCCATCTGTGTCTCTGCTGCTAATTGCCCAGAATGCCCTCCCAACTCACCCACAGTCATCTGCCTATATTAAGTAGTTTCCATTTTTTTCACTTGTTTCATAAAACCACACTGTAGTGACTATCCTCACCCCCATTCTTCTGAGCTTTGTCTGTTTTCTTCATTTAAATTTTCAGTGGTGAAAAGTTCAGGTCATTTTCACTTTAGGTATGACCTTCAAAGGGTAGGTATGCTCATTTAAAAATTTTAAACTTATTTGTACACTGCTTTTAACAAAGATTGAACCAATCCTTCCTCCCTCCCCAATGTGGGAGTCCCTCTTCCCTCCTAGACTATCAGTAAGTCATCATTCTTCTTCATCTTTGCTAGACAAATAGCTTAAAAAAAAATCTTCTCGTGTTAGTTTTTCAGAGTATGTTTTCAGATTACAAAAGTCATGCATTCTCATTGCAAAAACACCAACATACAGGCTGTTATGAGTTAAACTATGCTATCCCTCCAAGATATAGTTGAAGCCCTAGTCACTGGATCCCATGAGTGTGACCTTATTTAGAAAGAGGAGCTTTGAGGATGTAATCAGTTTAGATGAGATCATACTGGATGGGGTTGAGCCCTAAATCCAATGACCAGTGTCTTTACAAAGAGAAAGATATGTGAAGACAAACTCACACAGGAGAGAAATCCCAGTGAAGGCAGAGGCAGAGGTCAGAATAATGAGTCTGTAAGGCAGAAATGCCAAGGTTTGGCAGCAACCCCCAGAAGCTAGAAGAAAACAGAAAGGATCTTCCCCTCGAGCCCTCAGATAGAGCATGGCCCAGCTGACCCCTGGACTTCAGACTTCTAACCTCCAGAACTAGGAGACAGCCCCTTGGTGGCTGGTGGGTTTTTTGGTTTGTTTGGTTGCTTAGTTACAGCACAGCGTTATCCAGTTTCCTGGCCAAGAATCTTACCTGGACCCCCAGCATCGAGAGGATGGAGTCTTAGCCACTGGGCCACCAGGGAAGTCCCCTGGTGGTTGCTTTAAACCACCCAGTTTGTGGTATTTTGTTATGTCAGCCCTAGGAGATGAATATATAGGCCTAAAGAGATCATCACGTTGAAAGTGTGATAAATGTTCATCACGCAGGTCCCCTGAATCGCGTTTAAGATCAGCCTAGGCAACGCCCCCCCGTGAAGCATCTTCCTCCGCGCTTCCACTGGACAAAGGTGTGAAGCAGAGAACCGGGCGGCGGCTCCGTCAGCAAGGGCAGCCCGTGCCGGCGTGGCCACGAGGTGGCGCTGCTTCTCCAGCGGCTGCAGCTGTCCCTGACCTCGGGGGGCGGGGGGAGCTGGGTTGAAAGCTCCCAGTCCCGGGAGGCTGCTGGCCGGGTTCCACCTTCCCTCACTCTTGTGAAGCCGCCGCCTTAGAAGGAAAAGATATTTGGATACCTAGGTCCTGCCTCTTCGCCTGGAGCCTCTCCTGACTCACTGAGTTCAGGGATGTCTCTCTGAGACCGGCCTCACCGGGGCTGAGCAACCTGCACTCAGCAATCTACAGCCTAAACCTGCCCAGGCAAACGTTCACGATCGTCCTGGCCAAACCCGGGGATCCTGCTTCAGTTGCACGAACTCTGGGCTGCAAAGCTCTGCCCACTTCCTGGTTAGATCTTCCCTCCCCGAGGGTGCAGGAGCGCCTCTCTCTTTCTTAATTCTTCTCACAGAAGGAAGAAGGGTGCCTCTTTCAGGGTGCAGAAACCCCACGAGTGTGGGGAAACTGAGCAAGTCTTCCCTCCTAAAAAATAAAAATGGGGCGGGCAGAAGACTCAGAAGCGCTGACGGGCGGAAGGGTCAGACTTTAAAAGGAGAGAAGGAGGCTGGGTGGGTAGATGCTTTTGGAGGGGGAGATCTGGGGTCAGTTTCCTTCCATATTTCATGATGAAACAGGGTCCAAAAGCAAGGCGGAGAACAGTACCTGAGGGTCAAGCACATTTGCAGAAAAGGGGAACCGTGGGAGAGGCCTTGTGAAGGTAAGGGCCCACTGGTACGTTGGAAACCAGGTGTTCGCTCACTTGTGTATTTAAGAAATGTTTATTGAGCATCTGTTATGTGACCACACTGTTTTAAAAGGTGACCATAGGGAATTCCCTGGGGGTCCAGTGGTTGGGACTCCAGGCTCTCCCTGAGGAGGGCCTAGATTCAATCCTCCAAGGACTAAAATCCCACAAGCCACTGCAAAGCCATGCCAGAAAAAAATAAACGGTTAAAAAACAAAAAGACATGAGGATATAGCAACAAACAAGTAGGAAAAAAATCCAAGCCTTTGGGAAATATTCTAGTTGGAGAGGGGAACTAATGAAAAAGAATAAGCGCAAAAAGAATAGTAAGAAGCATGGAACCGCTAGTAGGTGGTGGGTTTTGTGGAAATACTAGATCAGGATACGGGAAATCAGATTATCCTGGGGTGGGGGAGCTGTGACTTCAAATTCTACATCAGCTCTTCAAGGAGGTCCTCACTGTCCTCAAAGACTTGAAGGAAGTGATGGAGTCGTCTGTATTGCTGTTGGTGGGTGATGGTTGCTGGAGTGGTGGGGGCCAGTGACCCAACAGGGAGAGCAGTCAGTTAGTTGCCTGGCCTGTTAATGTCGTCCTTAGAGAACGTGGGAAGCTGAAACCCGAGAAGAGGGGGGAAATGAGATGGTTCCGGCAAGATGGTGCAGTGCAGGTGGAGCAGAGGAGTCATAGAGAAAGAAATGGAAGGACTTTAAGTGTGGTTCAAGAAACTGTGGGTAGGGAGCGACTCTGCATTCCACATACCCAAGGAGGGGGGAAGGAACTGGGAGGTCTTCCCAAGGAGTGAGAGAGGTGGGGAGATTCTGTGGATAAGCCAAGGGTGTCTGGGTTAGAGTCTGAGATGCCACTGGTAGAAGAATCCAAGTGATGACAAAATCAAGGCAGTGGTTTTGGGAGTGCCCTGAATACGACCTTGGTGTGCGCAGACACCCAGGGCATCCCCGAGTCAACCACCCTGCCTTTGCACTCTTCTGAAAGGGTGGCCAGATTATACTGAGCAGTGTAGGAAATTTCTCCCTTGGCTTGGCAACGAACACACGGTAGAATTTTACATGCTCCCTAAAGCAGTTTGGGATGCGTGGATGCCTGCTAGCAAATTTTATACGATGAACACATTTGTACTTAAAAATGCTGAGGGCCTTAAATTCCCCACGTAGTCACCCTTTGTCTCATCAAAGCTGACTTATTTTGTTTTCTTCTAAGAGGGTGAGGTGTGTCTGTGTTTATGTAAATCTCCGTGAGAGGCAGTGTGGGGGTGTTGGGTTTGAGGCCACAGTAAGACCGGTGGAGCAGAAGGTTGGCAGTGACTTGAAGGAAGTGTCGCTGGGAGTGGCAAAGTGGAGGGTGGAAGTCTTAACTAAGACGTGTGTGGAGCGAGACGGGAGTCTAGTCTCCTTCATCTGGGAGTGGTTTCCCTCTTGCAAGTTCTCTTACTTTTCTTCACCGTAATGCTGGCCTCGCCTCCACTCAGCTTGTGAAAGAGGATTCGTCATTGGGAGGTAGTGATGCACGTGACTGGGCGGAAGGGAAATGAACAGCGGTGAGTCATTCGCTCACAGACTACTTCAGCAGACACTGAACATCTCCTAGGAACCTGGAGACACGTTGCGGGTATGAGGGGCATGTCGGTGGACACAATAAGGGCCTGCTCTTTGAGAATTGCCTTCCTTGAAGGGGAGACAGAGGATGAGATGGTTGGATGGCATCACCAACTCGATGGACATGAGTTTGAGTAGGAGTTGCAAAGAGTCAGACAGGACTGAGCGACTGAACTGAACTGAACTGGTGATGGACAGGGAGGCCTGGCCTGCTGCAGTCCATGGTTTTGCAGAGTCAGACACGACTGAGCGACTGAAGTGAACTAAACTGAAGGGGAGACAGAAACTACATAAGAGAGGTAGTTTGGAGAGGTTGAGCTCGAGGGATTGGGGAGGTGATAAAGGAAAAAGGGGCTTCCTAGGTGGTGCTGGGGTAAAGAACCTGCCTGCCAGTGCAGGAGACTAAGAAACGCAGGTTCAGTCCCAGAGTTGGGAAGATCCCCTGGAGGAGGGCATGGCAACCCACTCCAGATTCTTGTCTACAGAATCTCATGGACAGAGGAGCCTGGTGGGCTACAGTCCATAGGGTCGCAAAGAGTTGGACATGACAGAATCAACTTAGCATGATTTAATCTAATTAATTTCATTATAAATTAAGTGCATTAAGAGATTAACTGCAGATGGTGATTGCAGCCATGAAATTAAAACACGCTTCCTCCTTGGAAGAAAAGTTATAACCAACCTAGATAGCATATTCAAAAGCAGAGACATTACTTTGCCAACAAAGGTCCATCTAATCAAGGCTATGGTTTTTCCTGTGGTCATGTATGGATGTGAGAGTTGGACTGTGAAGAAGGCTGAGTGCCGAAGAATTGATGCTTTTGAACTGTGGTGTTGGAGAAGACTTTTGAGAGTCCCTTGGACTGCAAGGAGATCCAGCCAGTCCATTCTGAAGGAGATCAGCCTTGGGATTTCTTTGGAAGGAATGATGCTGAAGCTGAAACTCCTGTACTTTGGCCATCTCATGCGAAGAGTTGACTCATTGGAAAAGACTGTGATGCTGGGAGGGATTGGGGGCAGGAGGTGAAGGGGACGACAGAGGATGAGATGGCTGGATGGCATCACTGACTCGATGGACGTGAGTCTGAGTGAACTCCGGGAGTTGGTGATGGACAGGGAGGCCTGGCGTGCTGCAATTCATGAGGTCACAAAGAGTCGGACACGACTGAGCGACTGAACTGAAGAGATTAACAACAATAGCTAATAATAAAATAGAACAATTATAACAATATACTGTAATGAATGTCATGTGAACTTGGCCTCTGTTTCTCAAGATATCTTATTGTACTCTACTCATCCTTCTTGTGATGATATGAGATGATAAAAATGCCTCTGTGATGACAGTACAGGTTACTCCTGACCTTCAGAAGGAGGACCCTCTGCTTCTGGTGATCCTGGATCGATGAGCCATGACAATGTCAATGGCTGCATGTCAGGAGCAGATGATTTCGAATGCTGGGGATCCCAGGTGGGATGGGGCAGGATGGTGTGAGATTTCATTACACTGCTCAGAACTGTCAACAACGATCCCCAGCCATTTTGGCTCTGGGGACTGGTTTCATGGAAGACAATTTTTCCATGGACCTGGGATGGGGGGATGGTTCAGTAATGACATTTATTGTGCACTTCATTTCTATTATTATTATTATTACATCAGTTCCACCTCAGGTCGTCAGACATTAGATCCACTGGGGACCCATGTAATTTAAAATGTACACATTATTTATTTTTAGGGTTTTCCATTTATTATTTTCAGACCACAGTTGATCGTAAGTAACTGAAGCCACAGAAAGCAAAACCGTGGATAATGGGGACCACTGGGCACATTTCTCAACTATTCCCACATCTGTGAAATTGATGTCATAATAGCACTATTTTGTTGAGATATTTTGAAGATGGACTGACATAATAGCTATAAAGTATCTAGTGACTGATACAGGCCAAGTGCCCAGGAGATGTACCTGTAGTTACTCTTATTGGTGTTCAAAGAAGAACCTCAGAGATAGGAATGGGACAGGGGAGGGATGGTTGCAAGTGAAATAAATGAGATTAGTTTAGTTTATAAGTACCCCTGAGAAAACTTTCTTCATCAGCATGACAGGCTACAGAATTTGCGGGGTCCAGGGCAAAGTGAAAATATAGGGCACAAGAAAAATTATCGATGTCGCTAATTATTAGTGGAATGCAAGCCAAAATTACCATAGTCACCTCACACTAGTCAGAATGGCCATCATCGAAAAGTCTACAAATAATAAATGCTGGAGAGGGTGTGAAGAAAAGGGAGCCCTCCTACACGCTGTTGGTGGGAATGTAAATTGGTATAGCCACTATGGAGATCAGTATGGAGGTTCCTTAAAAATGTTTCTAATAATAAAAAAAACAACCCTAAAAGTAGAGTTACCCTATGATCCTGCAGTCCCACTTCTGGGCATATATTCAGAGAAAGCTCTAATTTAAAAAGATACATGCTCTTCAGTGTTCATTGCAGCACTATTTACAATAACCAAGACATGGAAACAACCTAAATAAATGTTCACTGACAGATGAATGAATAAGGTGTGGTGTATATATGTGTGTGTGTGTATGCTCAGTCGTCTGACTCTTTGCAACCCCATGACTGTAGCTAACCAGCTCGTCTGTCCATGAGATTCTCCAGGCAAGAATACTGGAGTGGGTTTCCATTTTCTTCTCCAGGGGATCTTCCTGACCCCAGGATTGAACCCATGACTCTTTGGTCTCCTGCACTGCAGGCAGATTCCTTATCACTGTGCCACCTGGGAAGTCTACTCCAGGGGATCTTCCCAACTCAGGGATCAAGCCCAGGTCTCCTGCACTGCGGGCAGAATCTTTACCAGCTGAGCCACCAGGAAAGCCCAAGAATACTGGAATGGGTAGCTTATCCCTTCTCCAGAAGATCTTCCAGACCCAGGAATTGAACCAGGGTCTCTTGCATTACAGGCAGATTCTTTACCAGCTGAGCTACCAGGGAAACACATATATATTTATAGGATATATATATATATATATATATATATATACACACACACACACACACACACATATATATATACTACTCAGCCATAAAAAGAAATGAAATAATGCCATTTGCAGCAACCCGAATGAACCCAAAGATTACCATACTAAGTGAAGTAATTCAGACAGAGAAAGACATACCATATGATACCGCTTATATATGGAATCTTTTAAAAAATGATGTAAATGAACTTATTTACAAAATAGAAATAGACCCACAGACATAGATAACAAACTTATGGTTATCAAATCGGAAAGGGTGGAGGGGATTAAATTAGGAGTTTAAGATTAACATATACACACTGCTATATATAAAATAGACAACCGGTAGGGACCCACTATATAGCACAGGGAAGTACACTGGGTAGTAACCTAAAAGGGAAAAGAATCTGAAAATGAATATGAATATATATATATATTTATATACACACGCACACATATACATCTTATTGTTTAGTAGCTGAGTCATATCTGACTTCTTTGCCACCCCATGGGCCATAGCCTGCCAGGCTCCTCTGTCCACGGGATTCTCCAGGCAAGAATACTGGAGTGGGTTGCCGTGCCCTCCTCCAGGGCATCTTCCTGACCCAGGGCTTGAACCCATGTCTCTTATGTCTCCTCATTGGCAGGCGGGTTCTTTACCACCTGGGAAGCCCAGTAGGGTGGTACCTGATGCAACTGAAAATGCTCCACAGACCAGAGCCCTGGGACATGAGTGATGCAAAAGTTTAAAATGTTTACACAGTTTTCTCCAAGTCACCATTAGTGGGATTACTATAATTGGACACCTCATCACCTCAACTTCTGGTCCTGCATTTTTAACTAGTTTGCAAGGTAAATAAAATTTGGATATGGTCCTGGTCTCTCTACTTGGGTTCATGTGACATGTATTAATGTAAGAGTTATCTTTCTTTTGGCTAGAGAGGGGTTGACACTTGACCTTAGTTTTCTTTGAATGTGAAATGCAAGTCCATAATATCAAGCATTATGTATATTTTTACATCTGTGTAGCATCTTGTTTGAAATGTAAGTGCCCAGAGATAGTGGCCTAAGTTGACCATTTTCTTTCTTTCCTCCCATCCTTCCTCTCTCCCTCTCTCTGTTCTTCCTTTCTTCCTCCTTTTCTTTCTTTCTTCCTCTCTGCTTTCTTCCTGTCTTCTTTCTCCCCTTACCTTTCTTCCATTTTTTTTTTTAAGCATGCATGCTCCGTCGCTCAGTCATGTCCGACTCTTCGCAACCTCATGGACTGTAACTACCAGGCTTCTCTGTCCATGGAATTCTCCAGGCAAGAATACTGGCGTGTGTAGCCATTTCCTTCTCCAGGAGGTCTTCCTGACCCAGGGATTGAACCTGCGTTTCCTGCATTGGCAGGTGGATTCTTTGCCACTGGGACACCTGGGAAGGCACCCCTCACCCCGACCACCACCTTTTTTTAAAAGAATGCCCTAGCAAACACACACACACACACACACACACACACACACACACACACACAAAACCAAAACCTTGTATGTGCTTTGCATACAAATGAGTTTAGCAAGTGTTAACTTTGGGTGTTCAGCCCTGGTTCTTAGCGAGGAATGCCCTTGCCCTCAAGGCCCGTTTGGTAATGTCTGGAGACATTTTTCATTGTCACCATTGGCGGGGCTGGGGATTCCTTCGGGCATCTAGTGGGTAGAGCCCACGACATCCTCCATCCTCCAAGGCTCAGAACAACAAAACACGATCCAATGCTGACCAACAAAAAAATGAGTCCAAAAAAAATGGTCCCAAATGTCTAAATTTCCTGAGATGGAGAAACCCTGCTCTAGAGGAAGAGGAAGAAGCATGGAATCAACGATCAAGATTCTGGATCTCTGATTAAGAAGAGAAAAAGCTCCTGTCACCTGTTCAGCATCTCTTCTGGGACCTGTGATGGGATAGAAGGAGTTGTCTGCAGCAGTGGGTCCCAGGGTGTGTCTCACCCCAGTGGTCAGGAAACCACAGCACAAAAAGAAAATGAACTGGTGCAAAGTCAGAAAATGGTCATAAATGTGTAAAGATTTCCCATATGTTTTGTATCTTAGGAAGTGTACTTTCTCCTGCCTGATCTGGGTGAGTCCAGACATGCCTGCCAAGGCAATCCCCAGGCTTGGCTTCCAGTTTGCCTTGTGAATGGAGAGACCATGTATGTGCTTGACTCACTGTGAGAAGCAGCGCTGAAGCAGACTCAATTTCCTACAAAAAGGGGAGACATAAACATCACTTTAACGATGGTATCAAGAGTTAAGATATCCATTTCTGGGCATGCAAACAGTATCTAACCCTTCACTGATCTCAATTGCCATTTATTAATCTTCTTAATTAACACTATTTTTTATTTTTGCCCAGAGGGAAAAAGAAAAGGGAAGGAAAAAGAGAAAGCATAAGATGATGAAAGAGACACTTCACAGTGATATGGACTGGTATGAGAATATAGATGATTTATCCAAGCAGCAGGTTCCCTGGTGGTTCGTCTTATTAATTTCTTCCAAATGTACTCTCCTGTGTAATTATTTTTTAAATAAATTAAATATTTAAATTAAGATAAAGAAAAAGTTAGGATTAAATTGCTGCATCTACTCATAATCTCATTTTCAATTTTGACGTATATTTGCCCTCAGTAGGGATTGATTGTCCCAGTTTAAACCCTATCTGCCAGGAATATAAGAAACTGCTTGTTTCTCTAAACACAACTGGCTTTTATTATCAAACTTAAAATTTTTTTCAACATGACTTTGTAAGTGATAGCTCATTTTGTTTCCATTTGCATGGGGTTTTTTTCTCTTTATATAGATATTGGCCATTTACCTTTCTTCTCTTCTGAATTACCTATTAATGTCTTTTGCCCACTTCTTCTGGTGTTAACTCTTCTGTTGGAAAGAGTTCTTTGCACAGTAAGGATTTTTTCCCCTTTTCATAATTTTTTTTTTCTTCTCATGTTGCAGATTTTTAATGGTATTCTAGACATGGGCTTCCCTGAGAGCTCAGTTGGTAAAGAATCCACCTGCAATGCAGGAGACTCCAGTTCGATTCCTGGGTCAGGAAGATCCACTGGCGAAGGGTTAGGTTACCCAGTCCAGTATTCTTGGGCTTCCCTTGTGGCTCAGCTGGTAAAGAATCTGCCTGCAACGCGAGAGACCTGGGTCTGATCCCTGGGTTGGGAAGACCCAATGGAGAAGGGAACAGCTATCCACTCCAGTGTTCTGGACTGTCAGCCATGGGGTCACAAATAGTCAGACACGACTGAGTGCTTTTCACTTTCAATAGATGTGTACAGCAGTTATGTACATTTATTATGAAACTTTCATACCTTTTGTTTCAGTATGTGTTATCAAAAATTGGCCAATTTATCACTTATTTGCTTATTCATTCATTCCTTTTTTCTAGAAGCAGAAACCAAGTGCTTTCTATGAGGCAGAGGAACCACCAACACCACTGCTACCATAATAATGACAACAACAAATAAAACACAGAACAAAATCCTTAGGAATAAATGTAAAACAAAATGTGCAGGATCATTTTAAAGAAAATACTAAAGTTTAGCTGAAGTACACAAAAGAAAGAAAGATCCCCTGGAGTAGGAAATGACAACCCATTCCAGTATTCTTGCTTGGAAAATTTCATGGGCAGAGGAGCCTGGTGGCCTGCCATCTATAGGGTGGCAAGAGTCAGACCCAGCTGAGTAACTGGGCACACACACACACACACACACCCAGACAAACCCACACACACAAGAAAGACTGAATAAATGGAGGTATACTATATTTCTGGATGGGAATATTTACCTTATAAAGATGTTAATTCTTGTGTTATTTAAAAATTAAAAATGTATAAGAATAAATACAAAAAATATCTAAGGAAAATTATATTGAAAATGGTAATAATAGATGATTTGAATAATATGATATTAAAACAAATTATACTTTCTCAGTATTTAAAATAATTGGGAAAAGAATTATTAAATGGTAATAGGACAGCTGATTAATTATTGTGAGGAAAGGCTAAAATTTTATAGTATATTTATAAAATATAAAAATATTATGTTTTATGCCAAACTAAATTCTAGAAAGACTTATGATTTTTTACAAATATTCCAATGTTTCCCTGGTTTTCCTGGCTCCAAGGTTTTCCTGGCTCAGATGGTAAAGAATCTGTCTGCAATGCTGGAGACCAGGATTCAGTCCCTGAGTCAGGAGGATTCCCTGAAGAAGGGAATGGCAACACATTCCAGTATTCCTGCCTGGAGAATTCTGTGGACAGAGGATCCTGGCTGGTACAGTCTAGGGGTCACAGTTAGACAAGACTGAGTGACTAAGTGTGCACACAAATATTGAAATTATAAAGTTACTAAAAGAAAATGTAAAGTACAATATCAAAGAAAGAACAAAATCTACTATATAAAAATCTGATGGCATGAAACTGCAAAAGATTTCTGTAACAACAATACTGCTAAGTGCTGCTAAGTCACTTCAGTCATGTCCGACTCTGTGCAACCCCATAGACGGTAGCCCACCAGGTTCCCCTGTCCCTGGGATTCTCCAGGCAAGAACACTGGAGTGGGTTGCCATTTCCTTCTCCAATCCATCAAAGTGAAAAGTGAAAGTGAAGGCGTTCGGTCGACTCTCAGCGACCCCATGGATACTAATAAATCCACCTCTTATCGTAACAACAATATCACATTAAAATAAGGTTATATAGAAAACGTGTGTGTGTGTGTGTGTGTGTGTGTGTGTGTGTGTGTGTGTAGCATCTGTACACAGAGGGGTGGAATAGAAATCTGCAATCTCCCAAATACATAAAGCACTCTTCATATCTTCAATAAAAAAACAAACCTTTCATACAAAAAATAGGCAAAGGACATGAATGGACAATTCAATAAGAAAAATACGAAGAAACTATACATATTTATTTAAATATTAAACTTTGGTAGTAATGAAAGAAATGTGAGCAGTCCAGCAAGGACCAAAATCACAACGTTACAGACCAAGTGAGAAATGCTCACTCACGTCCACTACCATTGAGACTCCTGATTAGGGCTGATTTGAGGGGATACAGTTAAGCTGCCCTGAATTTAGCTGATGAAAACAACAAACATTTTCTCACAAGTTCCTTGGGAATCTAGGTGCAACTTAACTGGGTCCCTGAGCCCAAGGACCCTTTCAAAGCTGCAGCCATGAGCCTGGATGGAGGAGTGAGTCATGTCAAGGCTCCACGACCGGGAGGACCCGCCTCCCTGCTGGTAAACGGTTCTTTCTGGTCAGAGACATCAGTCTGGGCCACATTCAAGCCCACACATTTGACTACAAAAGAACCAAAAGTGAGGATCACTGGGCCTCATCTTGGAGGCTGCTCACCCAGGAGACAATTTGGCAATACGTGTCAAAAGTGTAAAAAAAAATGTACATTTTATTGGCACATCTGTTCTAAGGAAATAACTGAAAAATGTACACAAAGAAAAGAACGTAGGAACATTATGGAATGGCATATAATAGAATAAAATAGGAACAATCAAATGTCAATAGTCTTGTTTAAGTAAATTGGGTTTTAGTTTCATAACAGAACAGTTCAGTTCAGTTCATTTCACTTCAGTCGCTCAGTCGTGTCCGACTCTTTGCGACCCCATGAATCGAAGCACTCCAGGCCTCCCTGTCCATCACCAACTCCCGGAGTTCACTCAGACTCACGTCCATCGAGTCAGTGATGCCATCCAGCCATCTCATCCTCGGTTGTCCCCTTCTCCTCCTGCCCCCAATCTCTCCCAGCATCACAGTCTTTTCCAATGAGTCAACTCTTCGCATGAGGTGGCCAAAGTACTGGAGCTTCAGCTTTAGCATCATTCCTTCCAAAGAAATCCCAGGGCTGATCTTCAGAATGGACTGGTTGGATCTCCTTGCAGTCCAAGGGACTCTCAAGAGTCTTCTCCAACACCACAGTTCAAAAGCATCAATTCTTCGGCACTCAGCCTTCTTCACAGTCCAACTCTCACATCCATACATGACCACAGGAAAAACTATAGCACTGACTAGATGGACCTTTGTTGGCAAAGTAATGTCTCTGCTTTTGAATATACTATCTAGGTTGGTCATAACTTTTCTTCCAAGGAGCAAGTGTCTTTTAATTTCATGGCTGTAGTCACCATCTGCAGTGATTTGGGAGCGCAAAAAAATAAAGTCTGACACTGTTTCTACTGTTTCCCCATCTATTTCCCATGGAGTGATGAAACCAGATGAGTCCACCTCATGCAAAGCGTTGACTCATTGGAAAAGACTGTGATGCTGGGAGGGATTGGGGCGGCAGGAGAAGGGGATGAGAAAGGATGAGATGGCTGGATGACATCACTGACTCGATGGACGTGAGTCTGAGTCAACTCCGGGGGATGGTGATGGACTGGGAGGCCTGGCTTGCTGGGATTCATGGGGTCACAAGAGTTGGACACGACTGAGGGACTGAACTGAAGTGAACTCACATAATGGCTGGTCTCAGAAAGACCTATGTGACTACTGATAATGCTTCCAAAGATACTGCCTGCTTTGTCATCTGCTGCATTGCCCCATGAAGCTAAACTTCCTTGTAACAATAGGTGGACACAGCATATGCATTTGGCTGTGTCATCTGTCACCTTAAAACACTTAGCGACAACTAGTAGCATCTTTTCCAATCCCTATTAACTGCCACTGTGGCCAAAACTCTGCAAATCAATCAGTAATGAAATATTTGATTATTTTAACTTTTAACTTTTGTTGGTCATAATCATTGAATGGTGTTAGGAGATAAAGGGTTTTTCATTTGTTGTTTTTTGTTTTTTTTTTTTTTTTTTCCCCCTAGCATTTTTTTCCCACATCAGATATTCGCAAAGACTACAAAGGTAGTTCTGTATTTATCAGTTAGAAAATATATACATTTTAAGGAGCTGCATATATTTAAGCTGGATTTAAAAAAAAATAAAAGGAAAAGAAGTGATGTTTACCCAGCTAAAACAACACCTTTTTACTTTTTGTCTGGATGACTTCTGTTTGGTTGATTTATTAATATATTTTGATCTTTTCTGATGTAGTTTAACATCTGTTCAATTATCATATTCTTAACACACATTTCCTCTGCATGTTTTCTTTTCCATCTTCCCTTTGTTCTCTAAGACAAATTGAGTGATGCTGATTTCATTTTAATGATATTAAAGGTTAAGTGGAGATTATGCCAGTGAAGTAAGCCATCAGGATATAACTGGAGTAGTTCAAAGGAAAAATAATGGGAGGAGAGAGAAAAAGTGGTAGGAAAGTCAAAGGAAGATGTATACTTTAACACGTAGAATTTTGGTAATTTTTTTTGACTGATTTGATTAATCTTTAAAATGCTGCCATTCCAATACATACTGTGTAAATATCATATCACTATTAACTTAGATTTCTGAAAAAAAATTCATTGCACTGTTCTCTGAGAAGCTATGTTTCAGAGAGAGACTATTTTCTATTTTCTTCTGCCTGTGCTTTTTCCTAACTGCTTACCTTTGCAACATAATCTCTTAACAGGTTTAACTCAATTTTCTCACTCTGAACGAAAATTAACTCTTGTTTTTAACTTTGAAAGCTCCCTCAAGGTCTCAAGTGTCATTCATTTTATAAGTTGTACCTTTCAATTTTACCATGTCTTTATTCTCTTTCACTTTCATATATATTTAGATAATAAAGACAAATACAGGATCCCAGCTGGAATTCAAATTCTGTACATTCATTTTTCCCCCCTCTTATGTGAAATGACACTATCAAGTTAAACAGTGATATAAAATGTAGATGTTCTTTGTCAATATCAAGACGCTCTTTAAATAGCAGAGTAAAAGTGCTAAATGATGACCTAAAAAACACACACACACACAGTTGACCATTCAACTCAATATGTAAGATCTATGGGTAAATTTTACCATCATGTAATTTTATTTATAGTCTTTGTTTTATTGAATCAGTTCATTCTAAGTTCATATTAGATTCATTCTAAGTTCACATTAGATTTCATGACATTCTCAGTTATATTTTATTTGTTAACACAGATTTCTGTGCACTTCAAAATGCAGAGAGGGAAAATTATAAATTCCTTTTACAGGGATATTTGGGCAATGTTAATTTCAGTTAGTTGAAATTGAAATTCATAACAGGACAACTTTGATTTCAGTAGTTATCACTTTATTAATTGCATAATGAGTGATTTTACATAAAAAAATAGTAGAGGCAAAACTTGGACCAGAAAGTGGCTGGAAGAACACCTAATAGTTAATTGCAGCTATGTAAACTACTACCAAGACAAGACCAGAGAACTCTTTCTGTATATAAAAGAAATATAATGCATTCCAATTTTCAGAGTCTAAAGCTTGTTTCTGAAACTTTAGAAGGAATATTTCTACCCTCATCCTCCTCCCAACTTTTTTTTTAATAGTCAGAACTATTTTACTAAATTTGAGAACATAAAATTAAACAGAGAGAAAAAATGTTACTTATTTGCATTTTTAAAAAGTACAGTATTGTTTTCTGGTTTATTTGATAAACTTAAACATGGTAAAGGTGACCATTTAGCAATCTGGATATGGCCATAATCTTATCAGGTTGGACACTTACAGGCTGTTGCAGGGATGAGCCAATTCTGACTGTATGTTGGAACTATTTTTATGACTTGTTTTTGTTATTATAATCATGCAAAATGTCCTGCCTCAGAAAATCCTGTGCCTCTGCCTGACTGGTAAACTAAAGTACTTTTGTTTAGGGCCTTTTCCATGAGTGGGTGGCAGGAAAAAAGAAATTAATACATCCTATTCCCGAAGGTGGCATTCTAGGGCGTATTTGCAAGACTAATTGATTTTCTTTACTTTATTTCCTCACCTCCCCCCATCTCTATTCTATAAAAGAACCTGGCATCCAGACCCTGAGAAGATGGTTCTTTTGAGACATTAGTCTGTCATCCTCTGGGTCAGCCAGCTTTCTGAATAAAGTGGTATTCCTTGCCTCAACATCTTTTCTCTGAGTGACTTTTATGGTGAGCAGAGTGAGCTTGAACTTGGTAACAAACCTCTTTTTATTTATCAGTTAAAAATATATATTTTTCCCCACATATATTTTTTTTTACATTTAAATTTCTGCTGTGACTTTAATGGGCTCTGTATCATATCACATTGAACAAGAAACTGGTAGAGAAACATTTCCATGTGTATGAAGTTCCAACTCCCAAATACCATAGGTAATTATTAGAATGGAGTGAAAGGAGGTTATAATGGATCAAGCTATCCTATTTTAACTGTACTGATTATATTTCACAGTAGTTTCAGGGGCCCCTTGTGGATTGTTTGAATTAATATGCCTCCAAAAAGGAGCAACTTTGCCCTTCTTAAAGCGTGGACTTAGTTTCTGTGTTGTACAATGTCATTTAAAGTTTAATGAATGAGAATTAATTATCTCCATGATTACCTATAACTCAGGCCGATCTTGTGAATACTATTGAACCCAAAGAGCAGTTGTCAGTGTGTTCCAAAGACAGATTTAGTATTCTTACTCTTTCAAAACAGCCTCAATTTTTAAATGCCATCACGAACTGGTGTGTGTGCTAAAGAAATCTTATTGAAGTAACCCCCCATCAAATTTCTTTTAACATGTGTCAGTCTTGTTTATTCATTGATTAATCAATTACAGAAGAAACCACATATATTTATGTTGAAAAACACCATCCTGGTGATTAATTTTTAATGAATTTATTTCACTTTTCACTGGTATTTTTATTAACAAAAAAAAATTAATGTAACTATACAGCATGAATTAATTTTCAATAGTGATCAATCATACAAGTAACAGCTTTCAGCCAAACTGCCCTGCTTAGAAGTCTGAAACTGCTAAAAGAGAAACCACATTCTTAACAAAATAGAATACTTACAAAAGCATTTAAGAATGTATAATGATTTAATGGAAGGTCTTCTTAAGTATATTTTATATGTGGAACTTCTAAATAAAATTTGGAAAATATGAGGCAAAATCTAAATAGCTAATCCTGGAAAATGTATAGATACTTCACCTTAAATATGAGTTTTTTACTTAAAAAATAAAATGTAAAGAGTATCACTTATTCAGTTTCTTTAAGAATTAGTCACTTAACTCAATGAAAGAAATTGACCCTTTATTGTGAGCAAGATGCTATACAAGTGTTTTTCCTACATTCTGATATCTAAATAGAATAAGAAACTAATATTTCTAATACATGCAAAAAGAGTTTTGCCTCTGAAATTCCAGAATGTCTTGAAAATTGGATAGAATTAATGAATTTTGTGAATTCCTAACCCAAGTAGTTTTATTTTACACAACTATTTCCACTATAAGAACTGAAGAAATGGTGCATATACAGATATTATGCAACACAGTATTTTGTGCATAGAAATTAGAATTAATCATTGAGAAATAGTGTGTTCATAAATTATTTATAAAAACAAATAGACCCAGTAGCCTTGAGAAATTTAAGAGGATTTCTAGGAAAAAAGAAGTTTATTTGTTGAATTTATTCACTGATTCACTTATTCAATCAAGATTTATTATAGATCTACTTAATGTATGCTACATACATTAATCATTGAGAAATAGTGTGTTCATAAATTATTTATAAAAACAAATAGACCCAGTAGCCTTGAGAAATTTAAGAGGATTTCTAGGAAAAAAGAAGTTTATTTGTTGAATTTATTCACTGATTCACTTATTCAATCAAGATTTATTATAGATCTACTTAATGTATGCTACATACTGGATAAGGGATTTTGTAGCCATGTATAAGACATTATTCTTCCATTCAAAGAGTTTATAAATTTGTTAGTAATACTTTTATAAATAAAATTATAATAGAACATAATATATTCTGTATTTATATATGTCTAAGGAATTGCAGAAGCACAGAAAGATTCTAATCCAGCCAACAGATGTTGTAGGTAGGAGAAAATTACCAACATAATAACATTTATGCTGAATTTTATAAGTTGGCAAGAAATAATAAGGGAGGCAATTATATGACAGATGTTAAAGAACAAAGAAACAGCTTATCACACTATTTCTAGAAAATTTCAAGCATAGGATATTTCCAGAATCTTTGTAAAAGACAAATTGTGATATATTAACAAAGAGTATATTGTAGTTTTCATCATGATCATCATCATTTTCACGATCTTGGGCAAAAATGAAGCCAGTGCAGTACCTAGAGTTGTTTTATGGTTTGTTTGTTTGTTTTCGGTTTGCATTTCCTTGAATCTACAGGTTTTTTAAAATTTAAATTTACTTATTTTAATTGGAAGGTAATTAGTTTCCAATATTGTATCAATTTTGCCATACATAAACATGAATCCACCATGGTGTACACGTGCTCCCAATTCTGAACAGCCCTCCCACTTCCCTCCCCATATCATCCCTCTGGGTTATACCAGTGCACCAGCCCCAAGCATTCTGTATCTACAGTTTTAAATGCTATTTTTCACTACTACTAACCAATACTCTCTTCTTTTTACAGCTATTTGTAAGGCCTCCCCAGACAGCCATTTTGCTTTTTTGCATTTCTTTTCCATGGAGGTGGTCTTGATCCCTGTCTCCTGTACAATGTCATGAACCTCATTCCATAGTTCATCAGGCACTCTATCAGATCTAGGCCTTTAAATCTATTTCTCACTTCCATTGTATAATCATAAGGGATTTGATTTGGGTCATATCTGAATGGTCTAGTGGTTTTCCCTACTTTCTTCAATTTGGTAAAATGGAGTTCATGATCTGAGCCACAGTCAGCTCCCGGTCTTGTCTTTGTTGACTGTATAGAGCTTCTTCATCTTTGGCTGCAAAGAATATAATCAATCTGATTTCAGTGTTGACCAGAATGGTCTAGTGGTTTCCCCTACTTTCTTCAATTTAAGTCTGAATTTGACAATAAGGAGTTCATGATCTGAGCCACAGTCAGCTCCTGGTCTTGTTTTTGTTGACTGTTTAGAGCTTTTCCATCTTTGGCTGCAAAGAATATAGTCAATCTGATTTCAGTGTTGACCATCTGGTGATGTCCATGTGTAGAGTCTTCTCTTGTGTTGTTGGAAGAGGGTGTTTGCTATGACCAGTGCATTTTCTTGGCAAAACTCTATTAGCCTTTGCCCTGCTTCATTCCGCATTCCAAGGCCAAATTTGCCTGTTACTCCAGGTGTTTCTTGACTTCCTACTTTAGCATTCCAGTCCCCTATAATGAAAAGGACATCTTTTTTTGGGTGTTAGTTCTGAAAGGTCTTGTAGGTCTTCATAGAACCGTTCAACTTCAGCTTCTTCAGCATTACTGGTTGGGGCATAGGCTTGAATTACTGTGATATTGAATGGTTTGCCTTGGAAACGAATAGAGATCATTCTGTCATTTTTGAGATTGTATCCAAGTACTGCATTTTGGACTCTTTTGTTGACCATGATGGCTACTGCATTTCTTCTAAGGGATTCCTTCCCACAGTAGTAGATATAATAGTCATTTGAGTTAAATTCACCCATTCCAGTCCATTGTAGTTCACTGATTCCTAGAATATCGACGTTTACTCTTGCCATCTCCTGTTTGACCACTTCCAATTTGCCTTGATTCATGGACCTGACATTCCAGGTTCCTATGAAATATTGCTTTTTACAGCATCAGACCTTGCTTCCATCACCAGTCACATCCATAACTGGGTATTGTTTTTGCTTTGGCTCCATCCCTTCATTCTTTCTGGAGTTATTTCTCCACTGATCTCCAGTAGCATACTGGACAGCTACCAACCTGGAGAGTTCATCTTTCAGTATCCTATCATTTTGCCTTTTCGTACTGTTCATGGGGTTCTCAAGGCAAGAATAGTGAAGTGGTTTGCCATTCCCTTCTCCAGTGGACCACATTCTGTCAGGCCTCTCCACCATGCCCGCCCCTCTTGGGTGGCCCCACAGGGCATGGTAGTTTCATTGAGTTAGACAAGGCTGTGGTCCTAATGTGATTAGATTGACTAGTTTTCTGTGATTCTGGTTTCAGTGTGTCTGCCTCTTGCAACACCTACCATCTTACTTGGGTTTCTCTTACCTTGGACGTGGGGTATCTCTTCACGGCTGCTCCAGTAGAGTGAAGCTGCTGCTCCTTACCTTGGACGAGGGGTAACAGAACAGTAGGATGCAGCAATTAAAGTTATGTAGATGCAGACATAGTAATGGGCTTCCAAGGTGGCACTAGTGGTAAAGAACCTGCCTGCCAATACAGGAGACATAAGCAGCAAGTGTCCAATCCCTTGGTCTGGGAGATCCCCTGGAGGAGGGCATGGCAACCCACTCCCCTGGAGAATCCCATGGGCAGAGGAGGCTGGCTGGCTACAGTCCATAGCGTTGTAAAGAGTTGGACATGACTGAAGTGACTTGGCACACGTGCATACATGGTATTATGGAAAGGTGTTATTGAAATGACTGAATTAAAAATCAAAAATTTTTAAAAATCTTTAAAATATACCCTTTTAATAAATTGTTAAGTACATGCACAGGAAAAAGTCTGAAATAACAGACTCCAAAATATTGACATGCTTATTTCTTTGAAACAATGGGAATACACATGCTTTAAATTCTTCTTTCTTCTGGCTAATTCATATGGTTTACATTTTATACAGTGGTGATATTATATTTTATAGCAAAAATGAACCGATACTTGTAATGAAAAGTAAGTAAGAAAACCATCTTCACTTGCTTATATTTGTAGTGGCCATTTGCACTGAGTCTTAGCTCACTCAGGCTGCTATAAAAACCACCATGGACTTGGTGATTTAAATAACATGCATGTGTTTCTCACAGTTCTGGAGTCTGGGCAGTCCAAAGTACTGGAATATTTGGTGTTTGGTGAGAACCTTCTCCCAGGTTCATAAACCGTGCTCTTTTTGCCCTGTCCTCACATAGTGGAAGATGGACAGGGTTCTCTGGGGCTCTTCTCTAAGGGCACTAATCTCATTCATGTGGGCTTCACCCTCGTGACCTAATTACCTCTTAAAGGGCCCACCTTCACACACCATCACAGTGGGGATTCTTGTGTTATTCAGTTGCTCAGTCGTGTCTGACTCTTTGCGGCCCCATGGGCTGCAGCACACCAGGTTTCCCTGTCCATCACCGACTCCTGGAGCTTGCTCAAACTCCATGTCCTCAAGTTGGTGATGCCATCCAACTATCTCATTCTCTGTCATCCTCTTCTGCTCCTGCCCTCAATCTTTCCCAGCATCAGGGTCTGTTCCAGTGAGTCAGCTCTTCGCATCAGGTGGTCATAGTATCGGAGCTTCCGCTTCAGTCTCAGTTCTTCTAATGAATATTCAGGGTTGATTTCCTTTAGGATTGACTGATTTGACCGCCTTGCAGTCCAAGGGACTGGATATACAATCCAAGGAACTCTCAAGGGTCTTCTCCAGGACCACAATTCGAAAGCATTAATTCTTCAGCACTCAGACTTCTTCACGGTCCACCTCTCACAGCTGTACCTGACTACTAGAAAAACCATAGCTTTGACTACACAGACCTTTATCGGCAGAGTGAAGTCTCTGCTTTTGAATATGCTGTCTAGGTGTGTCATCTACTCAATGGACATGAATTTGAGCAAATTCTGGGAGCTAGTGAAGGACAGGAAAGCCTGATGTGCTGCAGTCCATGGGGTCACAAAGAGTCAGACATAACTGAGTGACTGATCAATAACAACAGTCATGTCTTTCCTTCCAAGAAGTGAATGTCTTCTAATTTCATGGCTGCAGTCACATCTGCAGTGATTTTGGAGACTGGGAATTAGAGTTCAATGTATGAATTTGGGGGGCACGTAGCATTCAGTCATTAGCAGATAACGCATGCAGTCAGCAGCCCCGGTGAGTCCTCCCTTCCCACTATTAGCCCCACATTCCTAAAGTACCTCCCAGCAGCCTGAACTCAGTAAGATCCTTCAAAAACGAGACCCAGACCATTCTTTCTCTCCCTGGAGAACAAGCATCCTCCAGGGACTCCGTCACCAGCTGCACATCCTAGGAAGAGGGGTTGCCATTGTTTCTAAGTATAGACAAACATACCATTAGGCACCAGCTTACCAGCAGGAAGAGCAGTGTATTGTGGAATGCTGTTCTCCAGAGCCTTCCTGGACTCCTCATATATCTGCTTAACACTGACACTTTCCTGTCCTGTCAAGATGAGTCTAAGAGAAAAAGAGCAGTAATTTTTCTTTTTTTTTTTTTAACCATTCCTTTGAAATTTTTAAGACATTGTTTTTGGAACACAAAGCTCTCACATTCTATTAATAAATGAGAATTAAAATAAACTACATGAAATTGAGCTGTCAGGACTTCATTTCGATGAGATTATTTCTGCTGAAACATTTAATTGGGTATGGTTTATGCATTGACAATGATCAATATATTCATTCCCCAGTGAGCTGAAAATCAAATCCCTGTGTCTGAAGGAATCATTTATACGTATGTTATGGGTTCTTTAAATAAAACAAGTGAAACCCATAGTTGCACAATATTAGCAAAATACTTCACAGAATGCATTGAGATTCCTTTATTGGCTGATGTGGTAATTAAATTCATGTGCTATAAAGCAATGCAGAGAGCTGGTTTATTCCTTTCTGAATGAAATTCATTCTTTTCAGTTTTAGAAATTAGAATTGGAAAATGCCTGTATTTAAGGCAACGTGCTTTCAAAACTAATCCCAAAGAGGATAATTCTTAATATGGCAGTGCTTTGGAAATGTGAAGTTACTCCCTGCCTGACCTTTCTTAAGCCTCAGCCCCCAGCCCTTTTTATCTGATTCTGAAACTGCCTCCGACATAATTGGGTTTCCTAAGACCTGTTTCTCTCACTGGACATGATTGTGAACAAAGAGGGCTGAACTGGGAAAATAATTAATTTTAATGAGAGAGACACTGGGGGAGTGTGAGTGGCTTCCTCCGTTTGCTTTGATCTAAAATAATGAATGTTCATGCGGCAAATAGAGCAGAAAGATTACAAACATCTAGTCCTAAACAGCAGCAGCAGTTTTATACAAGCTAATGAAATCTCTGACAAGCCATGTTTGCGACTGGGTCTGCTCAAGCGTGACAGAAGTCTTGGGGGCTCTGTATTTCTCATCTTAGTTTGTACCAACTTGTACAAAATACGCTCCATCAAAGGTATACGGAGGGTGTGCGCAGTTACTTCTATCTCGTCAGGTTACGGGTGTAGGATTTTCTCCTTTAGGACCTTCTTTTTGCAAATGTTTTCCATTTTGTTTGAAGACTGTCTTATCTGCCCTGTCTTCTGACATAGGGAAGGCCCGTGAGCTCCCTAAAGTGGAGACAGCACCATGCTTGTCATTGAACTGCTGTGCCTCTAACAGCACTTTGCACGTGGGCTCAGGAAACCTTTGTTGGAATGAATAAGTGAAAACTGATGAGCCCACCACTGAAATGTAGACACTGTCTTCATTTCGCTTTCTAGCTTTCCAGTGTTTTATAAGGATGAATATTTGTACTTGGAAGAAGCCATTCAAGAGGAGCAAACAAACCTTGGCATCTTAGTGGCTCAAAAATTTTTTCTTAATCAATGAAAATGCCACTGTGAGCCAAGTGGCTTTCTCCAGGGCAGCTCTGGTCTAAGCAGTGACTCAGGGGTCCAAGACACTCCTAAACCAAGTGGGTTTTCCTGGGGACAGACCTCCTCCCCTACAACAACCTGTGTCCTTTGCTTCTTCTTTGCAAAAAAGCTTTAGTCTTCTAGGCTTTCCCTGAATTTCAAAAAGAAAAAAATAATCAGAGAAATGGAAAAAAAATACAGAAATAAAAGAGTCAAGCAAAACAAAATAATAATGTTTTAAACATAAAACTAAGTAAGGACCTTTAAGTTCCTCAAGCGCCATAGATATTAATAATATCCTGAGCCATTTCCTTGAGTTGTTTTGCAGATACTGAAACCTCCACCAGATGGAAGAAGTTAACGGCATACTGACCACAAACCCATAGACTCCGATTAGTTAGAACCAGAAGGTTGGTAGTTAAGATTTCCAAAACATCTTTACCTCACTACCAATCAATCAGAAGGATGTCCAGAGTTTATCAGGCACCCTACAAGCTTTATCCCTAGCTTTGCCTCAAAAACTCTTCCTTGAAAAGGTCTTTTGAGCATGATTAGAGAGACAGAGGGAGAGACCCTTGGTCCCTAGGGAGGTGTCAGGGTTGGAAATAAAACAGCAATAGAAACAGGAGAAGAAAGGCCACCCTGTTTAAAAATATTGCCTGGAATTTCAGGAGATAGTGTTTCTTTAAAAGGGAAAGAGGGGGACTTCCCTGGTGGTCCGGTGGTTAAGAATCCTCCTGCCAATGCAGAGGACACAGGTTCGATCCCTGGTCCAGGAAGTTCCCACATGCCACAGGGCAATTAAGCCCACAGGTGACAGCTACTGAGCCCATGCCCTAGACGCTGAGCTCTGCAACAAGAGAAGCCACTGCTGTGAGAAACCCTTGCGCTGCAAGGAACAGCAGCCCTCACTTTCTGCAACTAGAGAAAGCACGTGTGCAGTAAAGAAGACTCATAAATTATGAGGGACAAGAGGGAAGGAAGAGAGATGTGTTTGAAATGTACGCTCTTAAGTAAAAACTGGTTGGCAGGTGACTGTCTGGCAAGAGTTTCCCACTGGTGGCCAGCCCTGCTGATTTTAAGTGGAGGTGGCTAGACTTGGGGGTTTTGGGGGGCAGGGGAGCAAAGAAGGTTGAGTGATTCTGGCCCCTAGTCCACTAGTGACATCTGGAACTCATTCACAATTGCTTCCTAAAACCATATTTCATTGAACAGAAGTCTCTCACAACATTTGGCTTAGAAATCAATGCTCTGATAATCCTTTGCACTGCTTTTATAGTTTTGTACAATGTGTTGATAGAGTGTCTCTGAACTTGTTAACTGTAAAACTGAAAATCCAATCATCTCACTGGCCTAGAAACTCACTTCTCCTTTAACCTCCTAGATAAAAACTAACCAAATGATGCCTTTTATGAATGACTGCTCAAATAATTTTAGTCCCATGGGAGAAACTACACTTCAGATATTCATTTTTTGTACAAATGGATTTGATTTATCATTATTGTCTCATTTACATTAAATATTAAGAAGATAATTCATTTGAGGGGAATTTAAGTATTTATTTTTACCTTTACCTTCCCTTATGGCAAGTAGTCTTGAATGTCCACACCCAGCGGTGATGCATTTCTTTAAAAATTCTTTTTACAATAGAATTAAGTAAAACAGGGTCAATTGGAAAAAAAAAATTCACACACATGGTGAAAATCTGTGAAGCTGGAATTTGAATGAACACCGTTGCGAAGCACTAATTTAACATTCCAGGATCTCATTATTAGGGTCCTCAAAGCTGGGTGTGTGTCTTTAACTCACAGAAGGTGGTTCACAATCACAGCTGCACAGTAGGACTGCCCAGGGGGCTTCCAAAAACTCAGTCATGCTAAGGCTCCACTCCAGACCAATTAGATAAGAATCTCTGATTGTCAGTCCATGGATGGATTTTTAAAGCTCTCTTTGCAAAGTGTGCCCAGAGCTAGGAACCACTGGTGGAAAATCTCCCTCTTCGCTTCATGTTGAGTTCCAGCATGAACTTTTGAAAAGTGTACTCTAAGTTACCACTTATCTAATAGGCTAGGTGGAGAGTGCATTTGGTTTCTGTACATTTGATTTTGAGAACCACACTTTTCTCTGGGCCACCCCAACCCTCCACACTGATGTCCTACTCATGCCCAGCAATCCCTTTCCTATAAGGATGACCTCCTCATCCCACTGTGATCTCGCTGGAAGCTGGAAGGGCAGTAATGAGAACAAGGTTTTATTTATTGTGTTCTCACTGTATATTATCTTTTGTTTCAACGTGTAGGTGAATTTTATCACACACATATTTTGCACATGTGAAAGTGCACATCTATAGGACAAAAATCTACACATGTAACTTACAAAAGTAGAATTTCAATATGTATTCCTTAGCTTTTTACTCGGAAACAACCTAAAATTCACAGAAAAGTTAGTTATGAGAATACTGCAAAGATGTTTTCCCCCCTGAAACATATAAAATAAGTTGCTGGCATGATGCCCCAGTCCCCAAATAATTTATTTCGTATTTCCTGCAAACAAGGACATCACTTGTACAACTATAAACTTCAAATTCAGGAAGTTAGCATTGTATGCGTTTCATCTTAGATTACATTCAAGTTTCACCAGTTGTCCCAAATGTTCTTATAGCAAAAGGATCAAGCCCAGAATCACATGTTGCCCTTATTTTTCTCTTTGAGAGTTCCTCAGACTTTCCTTGACCCTCACAACATTGGTGCTTTTGAAGATTTCAGGTCAGTTATTTAGCAGAACATCCCTCAGTTGAGGTTAGTCTGCTGTTTCCTGATGATTAGATTCAAATGTGCACACTTCGGCTGTCAGAGGGGTGTCACTGCAGTCTTCTTTTTCCTTCTATCAGATGGCCCGTGACTTCAATTTGCCCTATTAGTTTCTATTTGCTTGTCTAAGAGGATGTCGACCAGGCAAGTGACTCTTTTTCCCCTTAAATAAATACTTTTGTGGGAGATATTTTGAAATCATGTGTGTATCCCATACACCTTCAAATTTTCAATGCAATTCATTCATTCCTACCATTATGAACTCATTCCTAGCTTATTCAATAGGCTATAATCCATTAGAATCAATACTTATTTTGATGTTCAAATAATCCAGATTTGGTCAGTGGGAAACCATTTAAGCTGGCTTGCTTATTTCATACATAACCCCATCATTATTGGAGCACTTCCTTGTGTGTTTTTTTTTTGTGTGTATAACAAGATGTTTAGAATCTGTGTTTACTTTCTCTGCTCCAGCCCTGGTATCAGTCAAATGGTTCAAGAATCTTTGGTCCCTTTGAGTACAGATGGGTGTTTAGAAACCAATATCTAGGCACCAGGTGTATTCACTGCTGTTAAGGCGTCACAGTTCCCAGACCTTTCCAGTGGACTGAGCTGGAACTTATGTGTAGACACACACACACACATTGATGTCATACTTACTTCTATAACTATTTTTACAAACTAGAAGCCAAGAGTTCACAGCAATATCCTTAATTATAACCCGGCACCCCAGGGTTCACGCTAGTCTTCTCTCTTCTCATATCTGTAACCTACTCTCCACCAGTGAGAATCCTGCCTCATGTTACACTCAATATGTTTAGTAATGATACTCTGCCAACGCACCAACTCCCTCCTCATTTCATTAAGATACTGACACTCTACATCAGCTCTCCACTGGGTTTTAATTCCTTTTTCTGGATTACCCTTCTCCTCTCCCTGCTTGGGCTCTGAAACCCTGTAGCTGCCCTACACCATGCGGATGGCTTCCCCATCCCTCTTGGGCTCTGATGCTGTTATTACCTTCATCCACTCACTCGGATGTCCTTCTCACCTTCCTGTACCCTGACACCCAGAGTCTGCTCACTCTTTTGTATGGACATCCTCCTTAGTCAGCTCAGGCTGCCACAGCTCCCTCTACCATGCACTGAGGCTTATTTCCTCAGCCCCACCTAATGCAACATAGATTTTTAATTTTGAAGAGTTTTGCCAAATTTTCAGCCAGAGAGATTCTGTCAAGTCATATCTTACCATTAATATGAGAGCCTGTCTCCCTAACACTCAGCAATGGAGTGTTATTATACTTTCAGATCTTCACTAATTTGAAAAGTGAAAAGTTTGTCTTATTTAGCTTAAACTGTATTTAAGAAAACATAAAGTATTTCTACCACTTAGAACTCCTCAGTTCAGTTCAGTTCACTGGCTCAGTTGTGTCCGACTCTTTGTGACCCCATGAATCGCAGCACACCAGGCCACCCTGTCCATCACCAACTCCCGGAGTTCACTCAGATTCACGTCCATTGAGTCCATGATGCCATCCAGCCATCTCATCCTCGGTTGTCCCCTTCTCCTCCTGCCCCCAAATCCCTCCCAGCATCAGAGTCTTTTCCAATGAGTCAACTCTTCGCATGAGGTGGCCAAAGGACTGGAGCTTTAGTTTTAGCATCATTCCTTCCAAAGAAATCCCAGGGTTGATCTCCTTCAGAATGGACTGGTTGGATCTCCTTGCAGTCCAAGGGACTCTCAAGAGTCTTCTCCAACACCACAGTTCAAAAGCATCAATTCTTCGGCGCTCAGCCTTCTTCACAGTCCCACTCTCACATCCNTTCAGCTTTAGCATCATTCCTTCCAAAGAAATCCCAGGGCTGATCTCCTTCAGAATGGACTGGTTGGATCTCCTTACAGTCCAAGGGACTCTCAAGAGTCTTCTCCAACACCACAGTTCAAAAGCATCAATTCTTCAGTGCTCAGCTTTCTTCACGGTCCACCTCTCACATCCATACATGACTACTGGAAAAACCATAGCCTTGACTAGACAGACCTTAGTTGGCAAAGTAATGTCTCTGCTTTTGAATATACTATCTAGGTTGGTCATAACTTTTCTTCCAAGGAGTAAGCGTCTTTTAATTTCATGGCTGCAGTCACCACCTGCAGTGATTTTGGAGCCCAAACAAATAAAGTCTGACTCTGTTTCCACTGTTTCCCCATCTATTTTCCATGAAGTGATGGGACCGGATGCCATGATCTTCATTTTCTGAATGTTGAGCTTTAAGCCAACTTTTTCACTCTCCTCTTTCACTTTCCTCAAGAGGCTTTTTAGTTCCTCTTCACTTTCTGCCATAAATCTTTAAAATTCATAACCTCTACAGAATCCAAAACTTCAGGGTATCAACAAACATCTCAGTCATATCCACTGGAACAGAAAAGACCTCTCTGTCTCATTCCAGCTGAAACGTGCCCACTGTCACCCAGGCTGCCTCACTTTCAGTGTTTCTAAACATCTGTCAGTTTGGCAGGAGTTGAACTTAACAAGCACTAAGTAAATCACAACATACACTTTGATGTTTCTTTCTTTTGCTCTAAATAAGGTTTTGGGGTTTTTTTAGTCACATATTTTTATTTGAAAAAGCAGTTCTTTCTGTTTTAGGGCTGAATAATTTTCCCCTGTAAGAGTATATCACAAAATCTTCATCTATTCTTTTATAATGGACATTTGGGCGAGTTGAAGTGTGTGATGTTGTAAATATATTTTGCATATTTGTACACATCTCTTGTTTTCTAAATATCTGTTTTTACTTTCCCTGGGTTAAGAAAACCTGGGAAGTACACTATTCAGTAGATATGTCCTATAAATATAAACATTCTTTTATTATATAGTACATTTCTTGAGATATACTTTCCATTCCATATAGCCACTCATTTAAACACACAATTCTTTGCTTTTGTGTGAGTTAATGCACAGAGCTGTGTCTGCATCACAATCACACTTTGGAATAATTGTATCACGGTAAATAGATTCTCAGTCCTCAGCATTTTCTACTGACTTCACGTGACAGTCAATGTCTCTCTCTTTGAAATATTTCCTTTATTTAGATTCCAGTTCTGGTGACTCAGACAGTAAAGAACCTGCCGACAAAATGGGAGACCTGGGTTCGAATCCTGAGTCAGGAAGAGCCCCTGGAGAAGGGAATGGCTGGCCACTCCAGTATTCGTGCCTGCAGAATTCTATGGACAGAGGAGTCTGGTGGGCTACACTCTATGGGGTCACAAAGATTTGGACACTACTGAACCATTAACATTCTCGATACATTCTATAGTTTTTATCATTGTCTGTTGTCTGGTGCATTTTTCTAAACTCATATGTCTTTCTTTTTCTGGTTCCATGGATGGTCTCTATTTCTCTCCCCAACCCTTTAGCATTAGTTTTGACCTGGGATGCAGCTCTTAGACCAGTTTCCTTTCTCAGTAACACATCTCCTTTCTGACCTCATCAAGTCTTGTGGCATTAGTGACAGCTAATACTGTCATGTCTTCTACATATATTTATCCTTTCCAGACCTTTCCATACAGTCCAGATTTACACCACCCCACTGCCTCCACATCTCTGTGTGGGCACTGAGCATGCCAGAGCCAAACTGGATTCCTCCCTTGAACCTTCTCTCCTTCAGTCTCCATGTCTCATGACAGTAAGTCCTTTCTGACAGATGTTTCAAGCCCCAGACTTGTGGATTCTACTGACTTCTCCCCTCTCTTCACCTCATCTCCTGCCAGCCACCAAAGTCTCAAGTCACAGCTCCAGAAATGACCCTTACTTGACTCTCCTTCTTCCACCTGGTCAAGGCTGCCTTCACTTCTTTGCAGGATGGCTGTGCTGCAGCAGCTAACCACCCTCCTTCTCCTGCCCTCACCCTGTAAGCTGTTCTCCACCCGACAGAAGAGATCCAGTCAGGCCACTCCTCGGGCCATCCTCCCCATGGATTTCTGCTCCTCGGATCTCAAGCCAAAGCGCACACATCACCCCTGAGTCCTAGGGATCTGACGCCTGGCTACCCATCAACAAGTTGGCCAGGCCTAACTCTGCTCCAGCCTCACAGGCCTCCTTACTGCTCCTTGAGTGTGACTGAATGCTCATGCCCCAGGGCCTGGCNTGTGATCCACACAGTCAAAGGCTTTGGCATAGTCAATAAAGCAGAAATAGATGTTTTTCTGGAACTCTCTTGCTTTTTCCATGATCCAGCGGATGTTGGCAATTTGATCTCTGGTTCCTCTGCCTTTTCTAAAACCAGCTTGAACATCAGGGAGTTCACGGTTCACGTATTGCTGAAGTCTGGCTTGGAGAATTTTGAGCATTACTTTACTAGCATGTGAGATGAGTGCAATTGTGCAGTAGTTGGAGCATTCTTTGGCACTGCCTTTCTTTGGAATTGGAACGAAAACTGACCTTTTCCAGTCCTGTGGCCACTGCTGAGTTTTCCAGATTTGCTGGCATATTGAGTGCAACACTTTCACAGCATCATCTTTCAGGATTTGAAACAGCTCAACTGGAATTCCATCACCTCCACTAGCTTTGTTCGTAGTGATGCTTTCTAAGGCCCACTTGACTTCACATTCCAAGATGTCTGGCTCTAGATTAGTCATCACATCATCATGATTATCTGGGTCATGAAGATCTTTTTTGTACAGTTCTTCTCCTACTCTCATTAGAACTCAAAATTTTAATTCCAGTAGTGTTCTTAATTTTTAATAGTAAACTCCAAACTTTGTAAAAGAGTGACATTCCTCACTTATGTAATAGTATATTTCCCCCTCTTTAGTAGCTACACTTTGTTCTAGAAAACCTATTGTTGGTCCCAGACATAATTGAAAGGGATAGAAAATTTTAATTTCTAATAGGACAAGAAAAATAACACATGAACAGTCTGTTTTGACTAGAACAGTTTTCAAATCAATAATTACTTCTCACTTAAAAAACACGAATTTAGAAGAAAAAAGCCCCATGATATGATAATAATGGAAGGTCTAGGTCATTTGACTTTGTGTCCTAAGGTTTTGCAGATCAGCGTGCCATGGCTTGCCCTTGATCTCAGAGCAGCTCCAGCTCATATTTCATGATACTTGTGGTTGTCTCTATGGAGCCTTACCAGTTCATCAGGGCAACATCTTTTACTCGGAAGCCCCGGGTAGTGGAGGCACCTCCTGGAAGCTCTGTTACATTGACCCTCACCCAGTGCATAGCACTGAAATGTCTGCTCAGATTTCCCCATGGAGGCTTATAGCTGGCACAGAACCATCTAATACACCTACCCAGCCACTCTACTCTTCTCTTTCAGGGTCTAGTAAATGTAGGCATATGAATTTTAAGAGCCTCTGGAAATGAGACGTAATATAGTCTGAGGAATTATGTCACTTATAATTAGCAGACTCTTAAGGACAAAAGGAAACCTTAATGATAGCTCATGTTCTATACAACATCCTGTGTTTCACCAGATATCCAGAGATTTCCAAAGTTGTGCATTTGGAGAACAAGAGGATATTCTCCAGTCATAGCCCTGAATCTCAGACTCACAATGTGTGCCTGAAATCTTTATAAAAATTAACTTGGCCACGCCATGGGAGAGAGACATTCGAAAGCTACACCAATGAACAAAAGCCTATAATTCCAGCAGCACCTCGTTTATCCAGTATTATTGGGTAGAGAAAGGTTTTCTGTATAAATACATAACAGAGCTTTCAGGATAAACAAGATGCCTTTTAAAGAATATTTTTGCTAATATCTGTAGACTAACAATGCTGCCTGTCCATCAGTAAACAAAGGATTTTGCAGCCATCAGCCGCTTTGATCAACAGAAGATGAGCCTTAAGGGAGCCTCAGACTGGAAACAGAATGCCCGCCAGCAAATCATCAGACACTGTAGCCATGTCCCAACCCTCAACCCCACCCCCACCCCACCCCCACTGTGCACCTGAGAAAACTCAGGATGAGAAAGCACAGGTTACAGGCACCAGAGAACTGAGATGTATATCAAAGATTTCAGTGAGCCCAACTCTTGCATCTTCCCATGCATGACACAGCACTAAATTCCTTAAGATACCTGGTTTTCTTTAATTAATAGTAATCTTTTAATGTTTTGACTACCTGGTCTTTTTGCAAAAACTTGTATGTATCCTGGCTCCTCCTTTATCTCTTTGGAGCAGTCTCTCAGAGTTTTCTGAGATGCTGTGTCCAGGCTTAAGTCCTCGGTTTTGTCCTCCAAATAAAACATAACTCTCAACTTTTGGCTTCTCTGCTGGCCCAGATGATAAAGAATCTGCCTGCAATGCATGAGACCCAGGTTCAGTCCTTGGATAAGGAAGATCCTTTGGAGAAGGGAATGGCTACCTACTCCAGTATTCTTGCCTGGAGAATCCATGGATGGAGAAGCCTGGTGGGCTACAGTCCATGGAGTTGCAAGAGTCAAACACGACTTAGTGACTAACCACCACCACCACCACCAGGCGCAAAAGGTATATTAGTTGAATAGTTCAGTAAGTTCATGTGTGAATGATAAACCCGGGAACAATGCACACACACTGTGTCATGATCTAGGATCATGTTGTGAACCACAGAGATCAGTCATGGATGGCTTGGCCCTCAGGAAATCCTCTTTCCTTCACCACCCAGGCTCCAGAGCTTTTGATTCCACTTAATATCACTCTCAACTCAAACTCTTAGGAAACCAAGCTTATTAAATTACTATTCATAATACTTGGAACAAGCAGCAACAGGATGCATCAATTCTTGGGGGGCCAGGAATAATCTATTATTTTTCACCCATATTTATGAGGGTCTACCCTGTGGTCAGTGCTGAGATAGGTCATGTGAATTCAACAGAGTTCTCACCCTTGTGGGTCTTGCATTATACTGGGGATCAGACAATAGACAGATGGATATAGAATAAGCTGTCAGATTTTGATGAGAGTGATGAAGACAAAGCCATACTGGAGGCTTGAGGGCTGGGGAGGGACTAACATTTCAGAGAGCATCTCTCAGAGGAGGTGACTTCTGAGCAGAAGCCTGTTTTGTCCCTTGTATGTCAGACCTGCAGCTCCTACGACTACAAGCTGATTTGGCCCAGAAGCTCTTTTCTGGACTCCCTTAAACTCTTTTTCCCATAGTCACTTTACTGCTTGACACAGCCCATTTTTAATGTAGTGGTGATGGACTAGACTGCCAGGGTCTGGGAGTGAACTTCCACAGGTAAGGCAGGACCCTCTATTGACACATGAGTTCGAAAGATACTTATGAGAATTTAGGGGGCGACAGAGGATGAGATGCTTGGACAGCATCACCAATTCAATGGACATGAGTTTGAGCAAACTCTGGGAGATAGTGAAGGACAGGGAAGCCGGGAGTGCTGCTGTCCGTGGGATCACAAAGAGTCGGACACTACTCAGCAAGTGAACAACAATAACAACACATGCTAGGATTTGGCCAGGACTTAGAAATGCAGACCAAGACTAGGAGGCCAACGGCTGAAGCCCTGGGTGAGCTTCCAAAGCAGTGGGGACGGTTAAACATGAAAACAAATCAGGGCAGAAACTGTCAGGAGCTGGAGGTCCAAGAAAAAGTAGCCAGTCCCTGAAGCTGGAAGGCTCATAGAAACACTTAAAAGAGGTGATTTCTGAGCTATGTTGTGAAAGAGAAGTAGGTATATTTCAGCTTGATGGTGACGACATACACCAGGCAGAGATGACAGCAAGGGCAAAATTATACACAAGGAGCAGAAGTCCTGTTTGGACCTCAAGTCATCTGGCTTGACTCATTCACTGGCTGTGAAGTGGAGTAAGAAGAGGCATATATGAGTGCGACTGGAGATAAACACGATTTAATCCTGAAAAACAGTACCCAGTGATTAGCAGTATAGAATGAGGTCTCCTATTGGAGGTTTTCAAAGTCATTGTGGAGAGTTTAAATATCATATTCATAAATCGCACTTGCTGCTGCTGCTAAGTCGCTTCAGTCGTGTCCGACTCTGTGCGACCCCATAGACGGCAGCCCACCAGGCTCCCCCACCCTGGGATTCTCCAGGCAAGAACACTGGAGTGGGTTGCCATTTCCTTCTCCAATGCATGAAAGTGAAAAGTGAAAGTGAAGTTGCTCAGTGGTGTCCTTCTCTTAGTGACCCCATGGACTGCAGCCCACCAGGCTCCTCCATCCATGGGATTTTCCAGGCAAGCGTATTGGAGTGGGATGCCAGTGCCTTCTCCATAAATCACACTTGGTATATGTCAAATATTACATCAGATATTATAAACACATATATGTATACAACCATACAAGGTATACAGGGCAATATGGAGCCACTGAAATTGTTAGTGCCCACCGAAGAAATGCACACTCTAAAATTTGAGAACGGTGTTTTATTTGACAGACATACTGAGGACTTAAGCCCAGGAGCCAGGCTTTCAGATAGCTCTGAGGAACTGTCCCAAAGAGGTAAGGGCGGAGCCAGGATAAATAGAAATTTGGGAAGGGGGTGGGGATAAAACCAGGTAGTTGAACATCAAAAGATTACTGTTAATCAAAGGAAAAAAAAAAAAGCCATCTCAAGTTAATTGATTTAATGCTTTTCTGTGTATGGGAAGATGCAAGACTCTGGGCTTAATGAAATTATTCCTTTGATGTGCATCTCCGCTATCTAGGGCCAGGACTGTTTTTCTCCATCCTGAGTTCTCACAGGGTGCACCGTGGTGGGTGGCCGCAGAAGCTGATGGCCCAGTGGCTGCAGCATCCTTTGTTTATTGATATGGCCGACAACCTTCTTTGAAAACTGATCAGGAGAAGGCGATGGCACCCCACTCCAGTACTCTTGCCTGGAGAATCCCGGGATGGAGGAGCCTGGTAGGCTGCAGTCCATGGGATAGCGAAGAGTCGAATATGACTGAGCGACTTCACTTTCACTTTTCACTTTCATGCTTTGGAGAAGGAAATGGCAACCCACTCCAGTGTTCTTGCCTGGAGAATCCCAAGGACGGGGGAGTCTGGTGGGCTGCCGTCTATGGGGTCTCACAGAGTCAGACACGACTGAAGTGACTTAGCAGCAGCAGCAGCAAGGCTAGGCTGCATGAAGCAGGGTCAAGCTGAGACAAGAGCCAGGAGGACATGATAACTGAGTGGCTGGTGACGCTGTGGACAGAATGTGGTAAGGGAATGAAACTACATTACCATTGTACAAGAGTGTTGGTGCCAAGGTAGACAAGACACATCTGGGAGCCTGGCTCTGAGGAGAACAATGCCCCACTCTGAGAGTTTTGTCTTCCTCTTCCTCATCCTCTTGGCTCTGAAAAGAACAGTATGTCCTGGCTCAGGAGCTTCAGTTTACGTGATGTACTTGGAATTTTTATTAACCAACCAACAACAACTTCCCATTCTACCCCCATCATTGGGCAATGAATTTTACACTGACAAAGGGAGCTTCAGAGACTTCTTGTTTGTCAATTTGGATAGATTTCCAGTGCTCAGTGAGGCATGGCTCCTGAACACGGGAACACCTGTGATCCTCTCGAGGCTCATAGATGAACGTTTTGCAGCAAAACATAATAAACTCATTTTCTTTGCCTACCCGATGGGTGGAGATGGGGATTTAAGACTTAAATTTTTTTTATTCATTTATTTATTTTTGGCTGTGCTGGGTCCTTTTTTTTTTTTTTTTTGCTTCTCAGGCTTTTCTCTAGTTGCAGCAAGCAGGGGACTACTCTCTAGGTGTGTAGTTGTGGTGCACGGGTTTCTCATCGAGGTGGCTTCTCTTGCTGCAGAGCCTGGGCTCTAGGGTGCTGGCCTTCAGTAGCTGTGGCTCCTGGACTCCAGAGAGAGGACTCAGTAGTTGTGGTGCACTGGCTTAGTCGCTCCAGGCATGTGGGATCTTCCCAGATCAGGGACTAAACCTGTGTCTCCTGCATTAGCAGACAGATTCTTAACCACTGAGCTACCAGGGAAGCCCTGGGGATTTAAGATTTAAATCTTATTGCTCAATTCTCTGTCCTCTTGTTCCCCTACTCCACCCCTTCTGTGAAATCTGTATAGACCTCTGAAAAGACAACTATGTCTAAGGTAAAAGTTACTTTATGTATTGGAACAAAAAGCACACAATTTAAAATGCTCTAAAATTATTTCAGAAGCTGTAGACCCTTGAATGAATTTAGACTTGCCTCTGACGTTTAATGGCAACCCACTCCAGTATTCTTGTCTGGAGAATCGCAGGGACAGAGGAGCCTGGTGGGCTGCCGTCTATGGGGTCACACAGAGTCAGACACGACTGATGTGACGCAGCAGCAGCAGCAGCTGAAGTTTAAGCACCAAGCAAATAATCCAATAAAGTAAATTAAGGAAGTCAGTGAATGCAATCAATCTGTTTTATCACCTACATTTTGAAAATGTTAGAAGTGTTAGACTCCTTTCTGAGGGAAGTCACATCACCCTCTCTACCTCCTACAAGGGTAGAAATGGCTTTTTATGGCTAGGAGTCATGTGTTTGCTCTTCACAGCAAATAGCGCACTTCACAGCAAATAGCGCACTTCACCCTCCAAACGGCCACATGCTCAGCATTTAGACTGAAAAAGCTATATTAGCTGATGATAATGCAAGGGTCTTTATGAGGCTGATGGGCCTGGATTGTTTCAGAGTAACCCTCACTCGAATGTCAGTTTCTTAAATGGATTTGATTGAATTGGAGGCTGTGGGAGAGCCTGCTCCTATTCTGAAACAATCTAAGTCATTCCAGTATTTCTTATGATAAATTTTCCTTAATAGACCCTCAAGAGAAAGTGAAGCACTTCTTAACTGCTGTGTCCCAGCCATCAGTCAACACTTTTCATCCAGCTCTTCACTGCCCAAGATCCACCCCACGAGACACAGAAGACGCAGGATGGAAGTTGACAAGTCACCATCGATGTGAGGGGCCTGCTCTCCGTGGCCACTGTTCATTCTTTGGAATTTTTCTTTCAGCCTGAAGGAAACATCCCTGAGGAGTGGACCCCAACCAGCCTGCGCTGGAGTTGCTGGTGGAAGGGGCGCCTGCCAGCGTGGGAAGAATGGATGGGAACAGGGGCCTTCTTGCCTCCCAAAGTGCAAAAATCAGGCCCTGAGAACCTCCAACTCTGTGGAGGACTAGCTGCTGGGCAGTGACAGTTGTTTACCTTCAGGATCATATGTTGGGCCTTCTTTACTCAGCCTAACACTTTCTGGACCACATACATATGTAGATGGCCCTTTTTCAATGCTCTGCTAATGTGTGGGTGGGGTAGGGGAATATGAATAGTTCACCCCAAACTTCATTTCCATAAGTACTCTCTTGGTCCTCCTCCCAATTTTGCCAAAGCTTCCAGCAAATCATGACCTTTAGGATATACCTGAATTTGCATCTCTGGGCCTCTGACTTTCTGATGCTTTTTTTGTGTTGGTGTGTTTGCTGCAGGAAATGCAAGACCTAGGAAGCTTCTAGAATCCCTGCACTAAAGGGACTGCAGATTTCTCTCTGGAAGGCTTGGTCTGTAACTGGGCCTCTGTTCTTAACCAAAGCATGGGGCTTCTCCCTAGAAACACCAGCATCTTTGGTCCATGAATACAATGCTTTTGTTTTGCTAAATTTACCTTCTGGTCAATTAGTTTTTCTTTCTCCTTTCATCCCAGGCTCCTCAAGAAAACCTATTAGTCTAAACAGGAAGATCATCGAGGGGAAAACTGTAGGTATGGATGTGTGTGGAAATCTAGAAACATTGCCACTTCCCTCCAATGCTATTTCTTCCCTCTTGAAACAAGAGGAGAAAGTTTGCTAAGTTCTTGGTGGAAATCATTTCTGACACTTTACTGTGACTTGAGGCTACCACCAGCCGATGGGAAATTGTTTCATAAACTGTATGGGTTTTTAGAGCTGCAGATTTTAGAAAGCTGCCCAAATTTCAAGTTTCTAAAGAAAGTACTGGTGACATCAATGCTGCTATATCTGGCTCCCAGGTGCCTGAGTGAGTTTTGAGCAAGAAATAATTTAATAGAAAAAATACCTCCACCAATTAACTTGGAGTCGAAAATCGCAACCGACTTCAGTATTCTTGCCTGGGAGATTCCATGGACAGAGGGGCCTTGTGGTCTACAGTCCATGGGGCTGCAGAGTTGGACGCGACTGAGCGCACACACCATCAATCGACTGCATAAGCGCATGTGTTAGTCGCTCAGTCTTGTCTGACTCTTTGTGACCCCATGGATTGTAGCCTTCCAGGCTTCTCAGTTCATGGAATTCTCTAGGCAAGAATACTGGAGTGGGTAGCCATGCCCTTCTCCAGAGGATCTTCCCAACTCAGGGATCAAACCCAGGTCTCCTGCACTGCAGGCAGATTCTTTAACATCTGAGCCACCAGGGAAGCCCCAGTTAACTGCATAGTGAATGTTTTTTTTTACCAGAGTGATCTTATCCAAGGCATAATTTAAAGACAGTTGTTTCTCACTTGTTCTTTGCTTTTGTTTTGATTTTCTTTTCTATTCATCTGAGGTATGGAGGGAGTGTTGCCGAGTGATGTGTGGACAACTCACCTTCATTGTGATGCATACATCTGATGTCTACAGGTAAGAGGATCTCGGCCCTTGTCTTCTCTGGAGAAAGAATTCCACAAGGAGACATGGTAAAGCAGGCAGAGTTTATTGGAAGCACAGTACGTGCAAAGAGAAAGAAGCAGCAGTTTATTTAGAGCAGAAGCAAAGCAGAAATACACACCCAGGGAAGAGTGCAGGTGCCCTCCTTAGTGAGAAGTGCACCAGAGAGGAGATACATGGGGGCAGTTTTTCTGGGTCTCTGCTTCTGGCCAATCATCTTGCTCTGTTTCATTTCACTCTGTCTAACGTGACCAGGGCCCTTCCCGATGCACATGAGCATCTTCAAGCCAAATGGATTCCAGGGGGTGGGGGTGGGGTGGGGGTGGGGATCCTTGGGAGACTGGCAGAACTTACTAGCATTAGTGCTCCCTCCTCCTTTGTGTTGACCCCCAAGGAGCCTTTCTGCACATGTGTAGTTGGGGATGTCTCTTTGACCTCAAGAATAAAAAATACAGTTTTCTTATCTTTTTATTTCAGCAGAGCTCAGATACTCTCCACTCCTGCCATTAATTTTTCCCTTGAAGTGTCGAGGGAAAACAAACCCCAATTTACTCCACTCGACAAACTCCAGCTGCTCAGTCCAGGAGCCCATCTACCTTCTACCTCACACCCGTTCTTCCCCGTGTCTCAGAAGAAATTCAGGAAACTCCTACCCCAGAAGGTCCTTCCCAGCATGGTTCCAGGTTGGATTTGGCTGGTGAGAGGTAACCCCATGAGATGTCCAAGGCAGTAAAGAAAGTGAAGTCAGTGTTTCTCAGTGCCAGCTGTAGACAATGGCCTGGATCCTGGGGAACACTCACCAGGGGAACCCCAGTTCCCCTTGAGACTCTGCCCGGCCCTGTCAGATGTCCCCAGTGCAACCTTCTGACCTTTACTTACCCCGTCGTTTAATTGTGAGTAAGCTTAAGTTCCTATAGCAACTCTAATTGGAAAACCTGGAAAGGTTTCCATTTTCTGATTGAATCCTGATTGATATAGGGGCAAAGGGTTCATTATATCATTCTGCTCTTTCCTTATGTTACAAATGGGGAGGGATATTAGTGAGAAAGGGCTTCCCAGCTGGTGCTAGTGATAAAGAACCTACCTGCCAATGTAGGCAGATGCAGGTTCGACCCCTGGATCGGGAAGATCCCCTGGAGGAGGGCACAGAAGTACACTCCAGTATTCAGGCCTGGGGAATCCCATGGACAGAGGAGCCTGGCGGGCTACAGTCCAAAGGGTTGCAGAGTAAGACATGACTGAAGCGACTTAGCATGCATGCACCCATTCATGAGAAAGTCTTTCTGGAAAGAGGATGACTTATGGTACAGTGTCTTGCATACCAAGGACACAAGTCAAAGGTAAAGTCCACCTCCCAATGGTTCTAAAGAAGAGACAAAATGACAACCATGCATATGTGAAACTGTGTGTGTCGATGCAGCAACTGAAACTAGGCGTCCAGGAAAGACTCCATCTGGGAATCTGTTGGAAGCAAGGCATCCACCCAAGTATTTTTCTTTTCAAAATCCTCTATGGAGAAACCCTCCATGGACGGCCTACCCAGACAAGTGCGGTCCTCAGGGACTACACTCCTGAGCTGCTTTGACATGCCATCCTGCAGGGACAGTGCCATCATTGGCATTGTATATCTGGGCATTGGAGAGGCAGGTCAGTGGACGCAGAAAGGCAGGGCTTCATTCATGGGGGGATTCCTGGGAAGAATTCGAGGATGAAAATAATGGCCATAAGTGGTTCCATTAAAAGGAGCACTTGTCAGAAAGATTTCAGTTTCATAAGACAGAAAACATCAGCTCAAACTGGCTTAAACTTCATGGAAGGGAATGTTCGCACATCCAGAAGCTCAGTGATGCCACCTGTCCAAGGTCCTCCCAGACTCTGCTCTGCTGTTCTCAGCATCAGTTGTATTTTCAAACTCTTCTCCTCGGGGAAGCAAGATAGGTGCAGTGACACCCAGAGACACCCCAAAATGAAACAACACTGAGTGGTAGGAAGGGAACGCAGAGCCTGATGTTCATTTCTTTGTAAACAAGGACACTTTCCCTAAAGCCCCTTCAATACCTACCCCTCTTATGTGTCCCACTGACAGAAGGGAGTCATAAGCCCACTCTGAAACATGTCCTTGGAAAGAAAATGAGATGTACAAACTGGCTCTGTTCAGTGAGAATCTAACCCTGGAACTGGGAATGGATCCTCACATTAGTGCCACTGGAGTGGGATGGGCTGATGCCATCCATGGGCTGTGGCAATAAGAGTAGGAGAGGGTGTCTGTTGCCTTTCTGGAGATTGGTCAAGAGGGGAGCTACTAATTGTCAAGGGAAGCCAAGAGGGACCCTAAAACTTGCCAGGAGCCCACGTTGTTCATAGCAACTGCGGCCTTCAGGGGGTTCCTAGAGGATTCACACCTCATTTTGCATCACCACCCTCCACTGTGCTCAGGTGCCCTTGTTCTGCATCCAAATTTGTATTCAACTATTTCTGGCGTCCTGCTTCCAATCCTGATTTTAATGAGGGTTGGCTTTCTTTACCGTGTCAATGTCATAACTCTGGGAGTTGGTGATGGACAGGGAGGCCTGGTGTGCTGCAGTCCATGGGGTCACAAACAGTCAGACACAACTGAGTGACTGAACTGAGCTGAACCGATGTTCTGTGTTTTCCAGATGTATTTGATCACAGAATACAACTTAAAATATGGTGAGACAGATGTGCAGAAACCTCTTTGGGAAATGTTGCTGAGACCCTTCATTTTACAGTGAGATAAACTTAAGCATGAGGGAATTGTTTCAAGTCACCCTAGAGCCAGGATCCCTGAGGAAACAGAATAATCAAAAGAGATTAAAACAGTGAATGGAATGTGGAAAGGATTAGGGAAGCCAACAAGCCTAGTGAGACCTCTACCTCCCAGGCCCCAAAGGGAAAAAAGAAGGCACTTTGTTACCAGAGCCTAACTAAGGGCTAGAGCCAGGGGCAAGGGGCTGCTGATGAGCAGCCATGTGGCAGGGAAGCGGGTAACCGTGTGACTTCAGCCTCCCCATCCTCCCATTCCCCCGGCGTCTCCCATTGGTCTACCCTGGAAGATGGTGCGTTGGGAGCTGGTGACGCTGCCTGTGGAGGTCAGCCTCCAGGCCACAGAACTGAGCAGAGAAGCACTGACGATGTATTCAGGGAGCAAGGAGGAAATAACCAGCACCATCGTATACCTGGGTTCTTGTGTCTTTCATTTTTTAAAAATGTTTACCTCATTTAGTTTATAGGCTTATTTGAGTTTGCTTGCTGCTGCTGCTTCTAAGTCGCTTTAGTCATGTCCGACTCTGTGCGACCCCATAGACGGCAGCCCACCAGGCTCCCCCGTCCCTGGGATTCTCCAGGCAAGAACACTGGAGTGGGTTGCCATTTCTTCTCTTGAGTTTGCTTACAACAATGTAATTTGATATGATATATCAACTCTTTATCAATAAAGTTGGGGAAAAACTTGATACTCTGTAAAACAGAACAAAGATAAAAATGGAAAATATAAAGCAATGGTTCTAATAGTGTGGTCTAGGACTCTCTGGGGTTCTCAAGACCCTTGTAGGTCTGTAGGTCCACGTGTAATAACTCTGCGATGCTATTTAGTTATTTACTTTCATTTTCTCACAAGAGAACAGTGGAGTTTTCCAGAAGCTTCATGGTGACGGACGACACCATTGTTTTCATGGCTAATGTAATGAATGTGTGCTTGAGTGTTCTCACGCTTAAAAATCACTCCATGTTGCTGCAAATGGCATTATTTCAGCCACATGGATGGACCTAGAGATTGTCATACTGAGTGAAATAAGTCAGAGAAGGAGAAATATCATATGATATCTTTATATATGGACAGATGAGCCTGGTAGGCTGCAGTCCATGGGGTCGTGAAGAGTCGGACACGACTGAGCAACTTCAGTTTTGCTTTTCACTTTCCTGCATTGGAGAAGGAAATGGCAACCCACTCCAGTGTTCTTGCCTGGAGAATCCCAGGGACGGGGGAGCCTGGTGGGCTGCCATCTGTGGGGTCGCACAGAGTCGGGCACGACTAAAGTGACTTAGCAGCAGCAGCAGCAGATATAATACAAATGAACTTATAAACCAGAAAGAGACTCACAAACATAGAGAATGAACTTATGGTTCATTGCCAGGTGGAAGGATAGGGGGAAGGGATAGTTAGGGAGTTTGGGATGGGCATGTACAAACTGCTATATTTAAAATGGGTAACCAGCAAGGACCTGCTGAATGGCACATGGAACTCTGCTCAATGCTACCTGGCAGTCTGGATGGGAGGGGAGTTTGCGGGAGAATGGATACATGTATATGTATGGCCAAGTCCTTTCTCTGTTCATCTGAAACTATTACAACATTGTACTCAGCTATAACCCAATACAAAATTAAAAGTTGCAAATAAAATAAAAATCACTCCATTTTAATTTCAAATGCAGCAGATGATAAACATAACCACATAAGCAAAATCTTATGGGGATCTTAAATAATTTTGGACAAAAAAGAGCCCTGAGACCAAAATCTTACTTGGGTTTCTCTTACCTTGGGCGTGGGGTATCTCTTCACGGCTGCTCCAGCAGAGCACAGCCGCTGCTCCTTACCTTGGACGAGGGGTATCTCTTTACCGCCACCGTTCCTGACCTTCAACGTGGGATAGCTCCTCTAGGCCCTTCTGTGCCTGCCCAGCCACCACTCCTCGGGTAGCTCCTCTCGGCCGCCGCCCCTGACCTCGGACGCGGGGTAGCTCCTCTCGGCTGTTCCTGTGCCGTCGCAGCCTGGCACTCTAGGCTGCTGCCCCTGACCTCAGACATGGGGTAGCTCTCGGCCATGCGCAAGTGCGCCGGCCGCCTCCGCCGCTTGCGAGCAAGTGCGGCAATTGCCAACATCCGCTGGATCATGGAAAAAGCAAGAGAGTTCCAGAAAAACATCTATTTCTGCTTTATTGACTATGCCAAAGCCTTTGACTCTGTGGATCACAAGAAACTGTGGAAAATTCTGAAAGAGATGGGAATACGAGACCACCTAACCTGCCTCTTGAGAAATCTGTATGCAGGTCAGGAAGCAACAGTTAGAACTGGACATGGAACAACAGACTGGTTCCAAATAGGAAAAGGAGTATGTCAAGGCTGTATATTGTCACCCTGCTTATTTAACTTATATGCAGAGTACATCATGAGAAACGCTGGACTGGAAGAAACAAAAGCCGGAATCAAGATTACCGGGAGAAATATCAATAACCTCAGATATGAAGATGACACCACCCTTATGGCAGAAAGTGAAGAGGAACTAAAAAGCCTCTTGTTGAAAGTGAAAGAAGAGACAGAAAAAGTTGGCTTAAAGCTCAACATTCAGAAAACGAAGATCATGGCATCTGGCCCCATCACTTCATGGGAAATAGATGGGGAAACAGTAGAAACAGTGTCAGCTTTATTTTTCTGGGCTCCAAAATCACTGCAGATGGTGACTGCAGCCATGAAATTAAAAGACGCTTGCTCCTTGGAAGAAAAGTTATGACCAACCTAGATAGTATATTCAAAAGCAGAGACATTACTTTGCTGACTAAGGTCCATCTAGTCAAGGCTATGGTTTTTCCTGTGGTCATGTATGGATGTGAGAGTTGGACTGTGAGGAAGGCTGAGCGCCGAAGAATTGATGCTTTTGAGCTGTGGTGTTGGAGAAGACTCTTGAGAGTCCCTTGGACTGCAAGGAGATCAACCAGTCCATTCTGAAGGAGATCAACCCTGGGATTTCTTTGGAAGGAATGATGCTAACGCTGAAGCTCCAGTCCTTTGGCCACCTTATGTGAAGAGTTGGCTCATTGGAAAAGACCCTGATGCTGGGAGGGATTTGGGGGCAGGAGGAGAAGGGGACGACCGAGGATGAGATGGCTGGATGGCATCACGGACTCAATGGACGTGAGTCTGAGTGAACTCTGGGAGTTGGTGGATGGACAGGGAGGCCTGGCGTACTGCGATTCATGGGGTCGCAAAGAGTCAGGCACGACTGAGCGACTGAACTGAACTGAGACCAAAATGTTCTCGAGCTGCTGATGTAAGGAGAGAAAAGGGACCAGATGTGTTCTGGTACTTGAAGGAACTATCCCCCATGATGGACACCAGATCTGTTTTCAGGTTATCTGGCAGCAAAGCACACAGGAAACACGAAGGTTATGTATAAGCCATCTGTGCAACCTGGGGTGTGACTTGAGTACAAAGAGCTACACGACCGTGTATGTAGTCCATGGATTAAGGTTTACCTGTGTAAGGAATGATGCGAGGGATGCTGGGTAATAAAAACAGTACAGTATCTTTATTGTAAGGGTGGGTATTAGTTTCCTGTTGCTGCACAACAAATTACCACCCACTTTGCAGCCTAAAACAACACTCATTTGTTATCTCACACGTCCTGGGTTAGGAATCTGGGATGGGTGTAACTGGGTTCTCTGCTAGGGCCTCCCGAAGGATGAAATCAGGTGTTTCCTGGACTGCATTAACCATGTCTCTAGGAGACTCACCTAGAGAACGATTCACCTCAAAGCTCCTTCAGCATAAGGGCAGAATTCATTTCCTTGTGGCTGTAGAATTCACAGCAACTTGCTTCTTCAAAGCATGCGGTGCAGAGAAGACAGTCTCTGCTGCTTTAATTCTGTAACTTCAAAGATGGACTGGAGCCTCTTGTAAAAGCCCACCTGATTGTCAGGCCCACCCTGGATAAATTCTCTCTTGTTTAAAGTCAACTGATTAGTGACCTTAATTGTACCTGTAAAATCCCTTCACCTTTAACACATAAAATAAGACAACCACAGGAGTGATATCCTGCATCTTTGCCATATTCTATTGACTGGAAGCAGATCACAGGATCTACCCACACTGCATGGTGACGGAATTACTGGCGTGGCTCAGATAATCACCCTGTGGTGTGTCTGCCATGGGTGGGGAACAGATTCAACCATAATAAGAAAAATTTTGATACAAAGACACCTGAGAGTTAGCACAAAGGCATGACTGAACCCTCAGGCAAAGACCTTGGAAAGAATATCCTTTCCAGCAAGATCCCACATGGGTGAACAACATTCCAGACTTTCAATCAGAACACTAAGGTGGAAGTTCAGAAACACAGAAATACAGAACCATCACATTCCTGGGCAAATGAAACAGTAACAAAGAATATGATATAAAAGATGATGACCCAGAATTGTAGGATGTACAAAGCTACTAGTTGAGTTGGTGGATGTGGCATCTCTAATCTAATCACCATTGGCTAATACAAATCATACTGTAAAAGCTACGTAGCATTAAGAAGCATTATCCTGAAGGGCAAAGGGATGTGTGTGAGGTTTTTTAATCTCTGATAAATACATCTTTGAATCTGTTAGATTGTGTTTTTGGCATTTTCCTAAACTTTTTTCATGAAAAGTTGAGGGAAAAGTTGACAGGATTTTTCAAGGATCACCCGTAGAGGAGAGGGCCAAGGAGGGAATCTCTTAGAAATGACTAGTTGTGATTTGTTCCCTTAAAGCTCAACATTCAGAAAACTGAGACCATGGCATCCAGTCGCATACTTCACGGCAAATAGATGGGGAAACAGTGGAAACAGTGACAGAATTCATTTTGGGGGGCTCCAAAATCACTGCAGATAGTGATTGCAGCCATGAAATTAAAAGACGCTTCCTCCTTGGAAGAAAAGTTAGGACTAACGTAGATAGCAGATTAAAAAGCAGAGACATTACTTTGCCAACAAAGGTCCGTCTAGTCAAGGCTATGGTTTTTCCTGTGGTCATGTATGGATGTGAGAGTTGGACTGTGAAGAAGGCTGAGCACCGAAGAATTGATGCTTCTGAACTGTGGTGTTGGAGAAGACTCTTGAGAGTCCCTTGGATTGCAAGGAGATCCAACCAGTCCATTCTAAAGGAGATCAGTCCTGGGTGTTCACTGGAAGGACTGATGTTGAAGCTGAAACTCCAATAATTTGGCCACCTGATGCAAAGAGCTGACTCATTTGAAAAGACTCTGATGTTGGGAAAGACGGAAGGTGTGAGGAGAAGGGGACGACAGAGGATGAGATGGTTGGATGGCATCACCGGCTCAATGGAGATGAGTTTGAGTAAACTCTGGCAGTTGGTGATGGACAAGGAGGCCTGGTGTACTGCAGTCCATGGGATCGCAAAGAGTTGGGCGCGACTGAACTGAACTGAAAGATTTCTCTCTGTAAAGATGGATGAATGTGGCCATCCTTCGTACCCACAGAAACAAAACTTGTGGAGTGAGTCAGAGGAGGTAACCCAGGAAGAAAACAAAGATCTTGATTTAGAAAGATATAACTCTGCTCACCAGGCTGGGTATACCAGTCTGCTTTCAGAAATGGTGACTGAGTGAGAACCCTCTGAAAAGGTCAAAATCCTCAACCTCAGTAGCTCGCTTTGCTGATACCGTAGTACTAACCAAGGCTATCTGAGATGTGACACAGGCTTGCCCCTCCCCATCACCCCAGAGGATTAGCGGAGAGGATAGCCTGTGGGAGGGATTGCTACCAGATTAGGCCCCTTGCAAGGAAGGTAGAGGGCCTCTCAGGCAAATTTCACTTGCTTTAGATGCTTCCCAGGTGGTTGCTTATTTTGATGCTAAATGGTTCGCTGAGGGCAAAAGCGGATATTTTTTTTCAACAGTCTTCAAGGAGTAGAAAACGCATCTTTGATTTTCATTAAATCTTGTAATTTACATCAGTCTGGATGCATTTACCTCTTTCTCTCCACTGCTACTCCTCTCCCGCCCCTGTCTCTTTCCCCTTCCCCATCTTGCTCCTCTTCTTCTCTCTGGTATTGTGTAAACAAAGGACGGCAACTCAGTACACGAGTACTCACCAGATATTAACAGGGATGTTTATCAGCAAATCCAATTATAAGATGAAATTAAATCCTGAGATAGTGACGGACAGGGAGGCCTGGTGTGCTGCAGTTCAGGGGGTGGCAAAGCATTGGATTTGACTTAGTGACTGAACGACAACAAAATCCTGATAAAGTTTTAAAAAACCTGTGTGTGCTCAGTCGTATCCAACCAACTCTTTGCCATGCTATGGTCTGTAGCCCGCCAGGCTTCTCTGTCTGTGGGATTATCCAGGCACGGATAATGGAGGGCCCCCCAAAAGCCTGTAATAAAATCGATTAATGACAAGAGTCATTATTTAAAATCTGAATTCGCAGATAGATTACCATGATATCTTGAAAGGAATTTATATTGATGGGTTGGCTATTTTAAATGTTAATTAAATGTATAAAATGCAATAATAAGTGGGAATATGATATGATTTTTTAAAGATAAATCAAAACTTGTTTTTCTAGTATTTTTGTATGTTAAAGATAATCTATTTTTCTGTCTCGCAACTCTCATTTTCCTCCATTCCTATCAAAAAATTTCTAAAAGCTGCTTTAAAATTGGTCATCTCATGATTTCTGCTCTTCCTCCTTTTAAATATGTTTTTTCAAAACAGCAGCCGTGAGGCTAAAGGTAGGTGAGTAGTTATAATAAGGCAGCTTCAGTAATTAAATTACTATGTGCTGCCTCTTCAGTTGTAATTTGAAAGGATGAAAGCTTAATTTTTCCATCAACGATGTCAGTTTCATCCAAGCTGTTCTTCAGAGTGCATTAAAAAATTATATGTTTAAAGTAGTCAGGAGAAAATAGAATTTACACCGCTTATCACAATAGCATGGATGGATTGTAAGTGTATGGACCATTTTTGCTCTAGAAAACTAAGTCCATTCAAAACATATTCATAAGTAATCAGGGAAACAGCAGTACAGATGTAAAAATACCAGTTGTGAGCTGAAGGCAGAAACGTAGCTAACAAATTAGAGTAAATAGCAGCCCAACTGTCCTCACCGAGGTTTATCTGTTCAACCTAGCAAGGAAGGAAAGTTAGCATTAATTGGTGAGCTCCAAGGTCTCTCAAAGGAAAAGGCACTTACAGCAATTAAGTCAGACGTGGAAAAAACAGCTCTGCATTGAAAGCTGACAGCAGGACTCGGGCACAATATCTGCAATGAGCGGCTGAGGATTTTAATGGATGGAGGCTTGGAGACTAATGGACAATTAATGTAAAACAGATGACTTCCCTTGGAGATGACAGTCTTTTGAAAGGCGCTTTACCTGCTGCTCAAACAAATGTGGCTAACTTGAAATGATAAAAGGAACAGTAGCTGGGCTACGGGGCCCTGCTTTCTCTTTGAATATCTTCAAAAATCAGGTCAGGAATTTAACAGTTTCCTGCAGCTGGCGGTGCAAGCCCCTCCCGCCGCCCCAGAGGGGTCCCGGAATGGCTGTGTTTCTTAAGCCATTTTCTACAGAGCTGCCCTGCAGGTTCACCTTGTTTTACAGGGGAAAGAAGACAGCATACATCATGGTGTTACAGCCTAGTATAGTTACTTTGCAACGTTATGTTCGTTTCCAGTGTACAGCGAAAGGGATTCAGTTATATATATATATATATATGATCTCAGGTTCTTTTCCAGTTGAGGTTATCACAACAGATTAAGTATATTCCCTGTGCTATACAGTAGGTCCTTGATATTTACCTCTTTTATATATAGTAGTGTGTACATGTAAATGCTGAATGTAATTTATCCCCCCCTTTGATAAACATGTTTGTTTTCTATGTCTGTGAGTCTAATACTGTTTTGCAAATAAGTTCATTAAAAGCCTAGCTTTTAAAATGACCACACACCACACCAGCACGAGAATTGCGGTAAATACATTTGAAACCTCTCTTAGAGACTTTGGAGCATGGATTCTTCCTGGTTTTAGCTGTACTTCCTATTCTTCCTATTTTAGCTGTACTTCCTGAAGTCCAAAAGCCAGGGTCCTTCAAGATTGAGCTTTATGACCACATAATTTACCCTACTATTAAGTGGCCAGGTACCAAAAGCATACACTGAAATCAACTGCTTGGAAAGAGAAATCCATTCTCTATGGACTGTGGCCTACCAGGCTCCTCCATCCATGGATTTTCCAGGCAAGAGTACTGGAATGGGGTGCCATTACCTTCTCCATAGGAACAATATTGCAAAGATATTTAAATTGCCCTGTGACCCCCAAAGTCTTTTTAATTTATAATGAGGCTTAACTCACATTACCTGAGCACTGGTTTCAAGGAAAACAGTGTGGGTGTTTTTTCCTCTTTCTTAGTGGGAAATGGAAATGGACTAGCCTATAATTTTGAGATACAAGCTAATCCTCAAAAGTTTTTAACTTCTTATGTCCCTGTGTTCAACCATTAGGAAATCAGTGCCTTTGTGTAATTGAAGTCACTAGGCATTGCACCCTAATCCCTACTCCAAATGTACCTATTTTAGTAATTCTCCACTCATTCCCCTCTAATTTTTCTTTCATTTGCTCAGGACAGTATATCTCAACTAGAAAAAAAATTTTTTTCAAGTAGAAATTAAAGAAAAGCAACCTGTATGGGCTGATCTGTACTCATGGGTGAGGTCCGAACACTCTCAGAAGTCTTTGCATTTTTTTTTTTTAACCAAACTGCTTCTAATATCACATGAGTCTCTAATGGCAGAATTTCTGTGAGAAAAGTCAAATGAAAATGTCAGGTAGTTAAGTAATTCCATTTCTAAATATCTAACTTGAAAATATCTATATTAAGAGGAGAAATGCACAGGGATATTTGTTGAGGTGGTGAAAGGTAGAACCCATGTGAAAGTCAACAGGAAAATGCCTAAAATGTAATATATTTGTTAGGTAGTTAGAAAGATATAAGCATGTGAATGCAGAGTTCCAAAGAATAGCAAGAAGAGATAAGAAAGCCTTCTTCAGCCATCAATGCAAAGAAATAGAGGAAAACAACAGAGTGGGAAAGACTAGAGATCTCTTCAAGAAAATTAGAGATACCAAGGGAACATTTCATGTAAAGATGGGCTCGATAAAGAACAGAAATGGTCTGGACCTAACAGAAGCAGAAGATATTAAGAAGAGGTGGCAAGAATACACGGAAGAACTGTACAAAAAAGATCTTCACGACCCAGGTAATCATGATGATGTGATGACTAATCTAGAGCCAAACATCTTGGAATGTGAAGTCAAGTGGGCCTTAGAAAGCATCACTACAAACAAAGCTAGTGGAGGTGATGGAATTCCAGTTGAGCTATCTCAAATCCTGAAAGATGATGCTGTGAAAGTGTTGCACTCAATATGCCAGCAAATCTGGAAAACTCAGAAGTGGCCACAGGACTGGAAAAGGTCAGTTTTCATTCCAACTCCAAAGAAAGGCAATGCCAAAGAATGCTCCAACTACCGCACAATTGCACTCATCTCACATGCTAGTAAAGTAATGCTCAAAATTCTCCAAGCCAGACTTCAGCAATACGTGAACCGTGAACTCCCTGATGTTCAAGCTGGTTTTAGAAAAGGCAGAGGAACCAGAGATCAAATTGCCAACATCCGCTGGATCATGGAAAAAGCAAGAGAGTTCCAGAAAAACATCTATTTCTGCTTTATTGA
>SJXQ01002279.1:0-33828 GCA_006408695.1 Aepyceros melampus
TAGAAAAAGCAAGAGAATTCCAGAAAAATATCTTCTTCTGCTCCATTGAAAATGCTAAAGTTTGACTGTGTGGTTCACAACAAACTGTGGAAAATTCTAAATTATGTAGGACTAACAGTCCATCTCACCTGCCTCCTGAGAACCTGTATGCAAGTCAAGAAGCAACAGTTAGGATAGGACATGAAACAACAGACTGGTGCCAAATTGGGAAAGGAGTATGTCAAGCCTATATATTGTCACTCTGCTTATTTAATTATATGCAGAGTACAGAATGCGAAATGCCAGGGTAGATGAAGCAGAATCTGGAATCAAGAGTGCCAGGAGAAATATCAATAACCTCAGATAGGCAGATTACATCACTCATATGGCAGAAAGTGAAGAAATAAAGAGCCTCTTGATGAAGTGAATGAAGAGAGTGAAAAAGCTGGCTTAAAACTCAACGTTCAGAAAACTAAGATCATGGCATTTGATCCTATCACTTCATGGCAAATATATGGGAAAACAATGGAAGAGCGACATACTTTATTTTCTTGGGCTCCAAAATCACTGCATATGGTGACTGCAGCCATGAAATTCAATGACACTTAAGATGAAGCAGAATCTGGAATCAAGAGTGCCAGGAGAAATATCAATAACCTCAGATAGGCAGATTACATCACTCATATGGCAGAAAGTGAAGAAATAAAGAGCCTCTTGATGAAGTGAATGAAGAGAGTGAAAAAGCTGGCTTAAAACTCAACGTTCAGAAAACTAAGATCATGGCATTTGATCCTATCACTTCATGGCAAATATATGGGAAAACAATGGAAGAGCGACATACTTTATTTTCTTGGGCTCCAAAATCACTGCATATGGTGACTGCAGCCATGAAATTCAATGACACTTGCTCCTTGGAAGAAAAGAGATGACAAACCTAGACAATGTTTTAAAAAGCAGAGACACTAATTTGCAGACAGAGGTCTGTATAGTCAAAGCTATGATTTTTCCAGTAGTCATGTATAGATGTGAGAGTTGGACCATAAAGAAAGTTGAGTTCTGAATAACTGATACTTTTGAACTATACTTAGAGAAGATTCTTGAGACTCCATTGGACAGCAAGGAGATCAAACCAGTCAATCCTAAAGGAAATCAGTCCTGAATATTCATTGAAAGAACTGATGCTGAAGCTGAAGCTCCAGTACTTTGGCCATCTGATGCAAAGTACTGACTCATTGGAAAAGACCCCGATGGTGGGAAATATTGATGACAGAAGGAGAAAGGATGACAGAGGATGAAATGTTTGTATGGCATCACCAAAATCAATAGACACGATTTTAAGCAAGCACCAGGAGTTGGTGATGGACTCAAAAGCCTTGCATGCTACAATCCATGGGTTGCAAAGAGTCAGATGTGACTGAACAAATGAACTGAACTTACATCTGTCTCCTTTACCATTATCTTGGAACCAATTCCAACAAGTATAAGGTAATCAATAAGCATTTGTAAGACACAAATGTGTCTATGCAGACAAAGTAGTACCATCATATTTCCAAGGTTTAGTAAACAAAGGGGAAGTAAAACAGAAACATTATCATAGACCCACAGGTAAAGACATGTATAAGATTTAAACTAAAACATTAATTTTCCATCAAAATACATGTAGAACCCACTTAAATTAAATTTAATGTTGATTATGAACATTTGAAATTACAGATAAAATAGTAACATGAACACTGGTGTCTATCTACTCCTCATAACCCCATGACAATGGTCAGTAAGAAATAGAAGAAATTCTCTATCAATGTTAGAAATAAGATAAAATTATGCAGTACATATTGCAGTAAATAACTGTAGAAAGTGCTGCTATATTGGCACTTTTATAACTGGGAAAAATGGATATTAGCACAAATGCCAAAGCAATAAAATATTTACATTTTTTGACACAGTCATTCCAAATATAAGAAGAAATATTAAGAATATTATGAAAGTTATGTGCAAAAATATACATATAAAGATATTCAGTCTTATATAAGGTTTTCTCAAAGCCAATCCTAAATCTGATAATTTATCTGTAAATGCTTAATTGAGAAAGTGCTCCCAGGAGAAACCAGTAAGGAAGTAAATTCATAGGACAGGGAAGGGGAAATAAATTGACCAAGACAATATTTCAGGCAGCACACAAGCTTTAAATTAATCCTGAAAGGCTGTTCTAGACTAGAATCTAGACTATGAATAAAGGTTGTTTCAGTCTGATCAAACTGGGCTTTTATACTTAAGCACCCTACACTATATGAGGATATATCTACTAGACCAAGTCTCCTTTCTGCTTGCAGATGGTATCTTCTAAATCTTGTGGAAAATATTTCAATATTTTATGGTAATAAGTCATTAGAAGCAAAAGAAAATAACGTTTTTGAAGGGGATTATAGGCATACAAAAATAAATAATATATGAAGGGTTCCCTAGGTAGAATATGAACAATGACTGAATATAAACATTGCAGTATTTTTCAATTGTAGTGAAATGAAGAAATGTGAATTGATGGTTGCATAAAACGCTCATGTGATGGATACCTAAGAAGTCTTTTAAATCATGTTTCTGCTTCTAATAACATGTAATGATATGAAATGCTCATTTAATTTTATGACATGAAGAGAAAGTTAAACAAAAATGTTATAAATAGTAAAGTATCCAAATGTGCAAACTGTGACATATATGTGTATGCATGTGACTGTGTATTATGTTTATGGGTATTTTATACATATTATAATGGATGTTGTGTAGTAGATATTATAAAGACATGGTTTTTATCTTACAAAAGCCTACATTTTAAAGAAAAAAATTCTAAAATCAGAAAATAACCCAAGATAATTATGGGCGTTCATAATAAAATAAAAGACTATGAAGTGAAGTGAAGTCGCTCAATCATGTCTGACTCTTTGCGACCCCATGGACTATAGCCCACCAGGATCCTCCGTCCATGGGATTCTCCAGGCAAGAATACTGGAGTGGGTTGCCATTTCCTTCTCCAGGGGATCTTCCCGACCCAGGGATTGAACCCAGGTCTCCTGCATCGTAGGCAGACGCTTTAACCTCTGGGCCACCAGGGAAGCTATAAATCTATCCAAAAGAAGACCTTGTTTGACCCAAGTATATATAGAAAATGGAAGACCATATAGCAAATGCTGAAGCACTTAGACTCTAGACCAGATGGTATTGGCTCAAATCTCTGCTCTGTCATTTAATACCTGTATGCCTTTGTGCAGTTTACTTCACCTTTGTGAATCTCTGCTCTCTTACTGTAAAATAGTGGAAATAGCAGTCTTATTTTAGAGTATTGATGTTAGAAATAAAGAAGCTCCACAGAAATAATTACTTGGAGTGACTGACAGAAATTTTTAAACAGATGAAAGAAATTATTATTAATACATAAGTGATATCTAGTTTTTTTTTTTTTTACCATATATGTCTTTACATAAGTAAAGAAACACTTCTTTCACAGTCAGACAGACAAGCAGTCAAGAAAACAGATTTAAATGTCCATATAAAATTTAACTACTTTTAGGTAATAATTAGAAAAGTACAGAATTCTTGCCTCTGGTCATTTCTAATATGGAAAGGCTTCCCCAAAGTAATGAGTTTTGTGGGAATAGAGGTTCTTAAAAGAAATTTGAAAGGAGAACATTTGTGTGGGTGGGAGGTGTGGTAATTTAATGTTCTGTGGTAAAATGTCAAGTGTTTGGCTGAGAATAGCAGTTGTAAAAATCTAGCCAGAAAGGTAGAAAAAATGTTTATGGAAAAAACAGACCATCCTGCAAAATTGTCTAATAAGATATTCTGACCCATATGGCAAAGGTGTTAATTAGGGAATCAATGGCCAACTCATTGAGGAAAAAGAAACATTTCAATTTGCATCTGTCCCCAAACTTTTGAATGCATATTAATTAATAACTTATAGAGATGGTTTCTTAATTCCTTGTGTGCTTTCTCTTCCCTGTTCTAGTTTGCGCCTGTAGCACTGATTAGATCTCCAATCTATATTCATTTTCTCCTTTGAAACTTTATGCAAAATTATACTTTTATTATCTTACTCTAGTTTATTAGAATACATCAAGCCAACTTAAGTGGGCCTACTATCTTTGTAGTACTCAAAAGAACATACATCTTTTAGCAGTTTATATTTTTAAACCTCATGCAAGTGTTTTCTTCAGAGAATTTGAAAGGAATTCTTAAAGAATTTCAACCTATAATCAGGGTGAAACAGAATACTTCTATTAGAAACAATGGCAAACAACGAACTGAAGTAAATCAACATGGTAGAGTGAAAAAATCTTGATCTGGGATTAGTTTTGAGTTTGCAACTTAAAACATCTAATCAACATCTCACAGTCTCTTGAGCGAGGATATTAATCTAGATGATCTCAAGCTTCCTTTACATTTTTTATTGTATAACATTTATTTAGTTTATATTTTTTCTTGTTTATGTGTTTTTGCTATAGAAATATAAGTTCCAAGTGGTCAAACCTTTGTCTTGTTCATACTGAAATTTCAGAAATACAAATCTTCAAAAAAATGTTTTAAATTAATTATGTCCAGGAATGTGACCGGTTAATTATTCAGACATACCTTCCTGCTGAAAGTAACCAAAAAGCTAAAAAATAACAAATAGAACCTTCTTGTTAAACTAACTGAAGAAAGATGAGAAAGAAATATCAGGCTAAATACTGAATGAAGGTTGGAATTCAGGTATAAAGTTGATCTCACTGAAGGCGCTTTTGCCCAAAGTATGCCTGCCAAACTGTGAAACTTTGAATTATGGCTTTCAAAAGATGTTTAAGTTTTACAGAGAAAAAGAAAAAGCCCAAGACTTGTGCAAGTTGCAGAGTCATGTATCAAATATTCCTTTGATAAAATGCAGAAACCAAATTCAGCACCTTCACTTTAATTGTGGATCAGAAATAAATAAATAAACATAACTGTGCCACAGATACATGACACAGTATCATAAAATAATTTCTCTGACAATATAAAATGAGAAAAAATTTATGTTGCATAATTTTATATAATTAAATAAATGTAAGATAATTTTCCATTATTTGCAGATTTGAAAACTCACATCATCATGGTAAAAAAAACAAAATGTAAGAGAAAATTCAAGGTGCAAATTTAACTTAAAATTATTCTGGTTTTCATTGCCACCAAGCGGCTAGCCGAAGCAACCCCTTCTTCCAAGCAACCAAGAACTTTGACCAAGAAAAAACGTTTCCTAAGAAAAATAATCAAATTACATCAAAAAATCAGCTATGTAAAGATGGAATCATAAGAAAGAATCAAACAAAAGAACAGACACTAGAAATAGACCTATAGTTTTCAATATTAGAATTTACAGAAAATACTCTAAATAATTTTACTTATTATGTTACAAGGAACAATTGTAAACCTTTCCTAGAATGCTAAAGATTCAAATGAAGTCAAATCAAAATTCTAAGAAAAAATCAACAACGAACAATACCATTGTGAATAGACATAGCGGAAAAGAAAATTGGTGAACCAACCAACTAAATCAAAGGAAATTGTTCCCAATCCCAATTCAGCATGTGAAGATAATGATTACAAAAAAAAAAAAAAAAATCACTTTTAGCACACATACTAGTTTTCTTTCCTGCCATAGCAAATTACTGCAATTAATCAGCCTACATAGCACAGATTTTAACTTTCAGTCTTATAGGTTGGAAGTCCAGTAAAAGTGTTATTGGAGTAAATTCAAGGTATCAGAGGCTGCATTTATTTCTGAGTGTTGTAAAGAAAATCTGTTTCTTACTCATCTGAGTGTTTTGCAAACATTCAGTTGCTTGCTTTTATGGGACTAAGGTCCCTGTTTTCTTACTGTTTGCAAAACTGAGATTTTTTCTTTTTCTTTTTTTTTTTTCATCTGCTGTATGCCGTCATATTCCTTGGTTTGTGGTCCCCTCCCTACATCTTCAAACCCAGTAACTGTGAGTTGAGACCTCTCAAGTTGCATTTCTCTGACACTATTTTGTTGTCTTTCAATTTCAAATACTCATGAAATAAAATTAAGACCCATAATTAATTTGGTTAATCCAGAATGGTCTTCCCATCTCAAGACTTTAAACTTAAACTTAATTACCTCTTAATTACCTCTCTTGCCATGAGAGATAATATATTCACAGGTTCTGGTGATTGAGATATGGACATTTTTGAATGAGCATTATTCTATTTTTTGCAACATATAACAAATATAGAATTAGAAATTCAATATTGCCAGAATCCATAAAATGGAGAAATAAAACAAAACATCCCTTATGATTTTACAGTGAAGGTGACAAATGATTCAAGGAATTAGAACTAGTAGACAGAAGGCCTGAATAATTATGGACAGAGGTCTGTAATATTGTAAAGGAGGTGGTGAGCAAAACCATCTCCAAGAAAAATAAATGCAAGAAGAAAAAGTGGTTGTCTGAGGAGGCCTTACAAATAGCTGAGAAAAGAAGGGAAGTGAAAGGCAAGTGAGAAAGGGAAAGATATACCCAACTGAATGCAGAGTTCCAAAGAATAGCAAGGGGAGGTACGAAAGCTTTTTTAAGTGAACAATGCAAAAAAAATAGAGGGAAACAATAGAATGGGAAAGACTAGAGATCTCTTCAGTAAAACTGGAGATACCAAGGGAACATTTCATGCAAAGATGGACACAATAAGGAATATAAATCGCAAGGACTTAACAGAAGCAGAAGACATTAAGACGAGGTGGCAAGAATACATAAAAGAACTGTACAGAAGAGGCTTTAATGATCTGGAAAACCGTGATGGTTGGTCACTCACCTAGAGCCAGACATTCTGGAGTGTGAACAAGTGGGCCTTAGGAAGCATTACTACAAACAAAGATAGTGGAGGTGATAGAATTCCAGCTGAGCTGTTTCAGATCCTAAAAGATGATGCTGTTAAAGTGCTACACTCAGTACGCCAGCAAATTTGGAAAACTCAGCAGTAGCCACAAGACTGGAAAAGATCAGTTTTCATTTCAACCCCAAAGAAAGGCAATGACAAAGAATGTTCAGACTACCAGACAACTACACTTATTTCACATGCTAACAAGGTAATGCTCAAAATACTTAAACTAGGTTTCAACAGTAGGCAAACCGAGAACTTCCAGATGTACAAGCTGGATTTGAAAAAGGCAGAGAAACCAGAGATCAAATTGCCAGTATCTGCTGGATCATAGGAAAAGCAAGACAATTCCAAAAAAACATCTATTTCTGCTTCATTGACTATGCTAAAGCCTTTGATAGTGTAGAGCATAACAAACTGGAAAATTCTTAGAGACAGAAATGCCAGACTACCTTACCTGTCTCCTGAGAAACTTGTATGCAGGACTGGAAACAACAGTCAGAATTGGATATGGATAGGCTTGCTCCAGATTGGGAAAGGAATATCAAGTCTGTATATTTTCACCCTGCTTATTTAACTTGTATGCAGAGTAAATCATGCAACATCCTGGGCTGAATGACTTATAAGCTGGAATCAAGATCACCAGAAGAAATATCAACATCCTCATATATGAAGATACCACTCTAATGGCAGAAACCAAAGAGGAACAAAAGAGCCTCTTGATAAGGGTGAAAGAAGAGCATGAAAAAGCTGGCCTAAAACTCACATATTCATAAAACTAAGAGCATGGCATCCAGTTTCATCATTTCATGGTGAATAAATGGGTGTAAATGGAAACAGTAGCAGAATTTATTTTCTCGGGCTCCAAAATAGTGTGGATGGTGAATGCAGCCACAGAATTAAAAGCCACTTGATCCTTGGAAGAAAAGCTATGATGAACCTGACGCATATTCAAAAGCAGAGACATCATTTTGTCAGCAAAGGTCTATATGGTCAAAGCTATAGTGTTTCCAGTAGTCGTGTATGGATATAAGAGTTTGGCCATAAAGAAAGTTGACTGCTGAAGAACTGATGTTTTCAAGTTGTGGTGCTGAAAAAAACTGTTGAGTCCATCGGACATCAAGGAGATCAAACCAGTCAATCCCAAAGAAAATCAATCCTGAATAGTCACTGGAAGGTCTGATGCTGAAGTTGAAGCTCCAATACCTTGGCCCCTTGATATGAAGAACTGACTCACTGGAAAAGACCCTGATGCTGGGAAAGATTGAGGACAGGAGGAGAAGAGGGTGACAGGGGATTAGATGGTTGTATGGTATCACTAACTCAGTGGACATACGTTTAAGCAAACTCTGGGTGATAATAAAAGACGGAGAAGCCTGGCATGCTGCAGTCCGTGGGTCGCAAAGAGTCAGACTCAATTTAGTGACTGAACAACAATATAAAGCAAAACATATGTGAAAATACAGTGTCTTAAAATGTGTCCAAAATGATGGAAGCCACTAATCCACAAATAGCTCTAGGAATCTCAAACAGGAAAAATAAACATAAATGATCATATCATTATATATAGAATTCCATATTATTCAGAATAACTTTTTTGCTTGGCTAGCAAAAGGGAGCCAGATAAAATTCTTTTTAATATCAAATTAGTAACTATTATACTGATAGTTCACTTAATACAAATAAAAGTGAAGAGTTCATGGACCTGTAGTTTCAGTACACAGATAATCACTGCTGACATAGGTATATATACTAAAGCATTGAGGTAGTTTTATGTTCACAATAATTTTAGATACAGAATGTTTGTATCATGCAAAAAGTAACTCATATATTTCCACAAAGAAATCTCCAGAACAGATTATTTAACTGGTGACTTATATCCAATACTTAAGGAATAATATCAGTAGTATGAGGCTTACATACAATCTTTAAGAAAATATAGGAAAAGGGAATAATTTTCAACTTGGCTTTGAGGGCTTAAATAGCTCTGATACTAAAACCTGGCAAAGTATACCAAAAAAAAAAAAAAACCACACACAAGAAAATAAAAGCAAAAATCTATATCACTCAAGTACAGGATGATGCAGAGATTCTTTAATGAATATCAGCAAACTGAGCTCACCAATATATAATAAGAAAAATGCATCATTACAAATTGATTATATCACAAGAATACACTTAAAATGTTACTAACAATATAGGTCATTGTGAAAAAGTAACCAATATATCAGGCTTCCCTCCTAGCTCAGTAGGTAAAGAATCTGCCTGCAATACAAGAGACCTCGGTTCGATTCCTGGGTCGGGAAGATCCCCAGAAGAAAGAAATGGCAATCCACTCCACTATTCTTGCGTGGAAAATCCTATGGACAGAGGAGCCTGGTGGGCTACCATCCTTGGGGTTGCAAGAGTTTGGCTTAGCGACTAAACCACCACCAACAACAATAATTGATATACCATTTTAATATGTACTGAAAAACTTGACACTTGACACCATTTAGCATATATAGATATGATTAAAACTCTGCAAACTATGAATGGAAGGGAACTTCCTCTTTCTTCAATTGTATAAAAGACATCTATCAAAAAATAATTGCTAATACCAAAATTAATAGTAAAAGAATATCATTAAGATGTCCTATTAAGCTATTTGTGTTTGGCAGTGTATTGGAGAGTCTAGCTAGAGTACTAGAGGAAGAAAAGGAAAGAAGAATCATAAATATTGTAAAAGATGAAGTAAAATAATTTTATCAAGAGGTGACAAGACTGTGAATAAATAAATCCAAAGTAGTCCTCAAGCAACTACTAAAACTAATAAGTGCAATATTGTAAAATAAAAAAATAGAAAAATAATTATATCCTTTATAATAGCAACCAGAAAATAGAAAATATAGTCATAAAAGTTATTATTTACAATAGTACAAAAATCCTTAGGAATGAATTTAAGAAAAGATATGTAAGCTGTATGCTAAAGATTAGAAAATATCTTAATATAAATTAAATAACTAAATCAATAAATATTACATGTTCATGGATTGGAAGATTCAGTATTGCCAAAAGCTCAGTTCTCTCTAAAATGAGACAAAATATCCTACTCAATATTTCATCAAGCTTTTATGAGGAAAAGTGGTTTTAAAATTTATGTGGAAATACAAAGGCCCTCTTGTGCTCATATTCTTTATTCAATGACTCAGATAATCCAGAAAGCAATGATCTTTTGACCTTAACTTCAAAACAAAAGTGTTTTCCATAATAGTGACAGAAGAGAAGATATTCTTTGCCTACAATTACGTGCTTTTGTCTGAAAGTCATATTGATTATACTTATACAGCCCCTTGGCCTGAAGTGTGATATGGTCCAACTTATTTTCAAAGAGTCAGCAAATATAGAATTCTTCTATAGCACTCTTGTGACTGAAAGAGAGGGAAATAGAAATTGATGAACACTAGAAATGTACCAGGAAATATAACAGTATGCAAATGACACCATCCTTATGACAGAAAATGAAGAGGGACTAAAGAGACCCTTGGTGATGGTGAAAGAAGAGAGTGACAAAACCTGGGTTAAAACAAAACATTCAGAAAACTAACATCATGGCATCCGGCCCCAACCCTTCATTGCAAATAGATGGGGAAACAATGGAAACAGTGAGAGATTTTCTTTTCTTGGGCTCCAAAATCACTACAGATGGTGACTGTAGCCATGAAATTAAAAGACTCTTGCTCCTTGGAAGAAAAGTTATGACAAAACTAGTATATTAAGAAGCAGAAATACTACTTTGTTGACAAAGTTCCATCTATTCAAAGCTATGGTTTTTCCATTAGTCATGTATGGATGTGAGAGCTGGACCATAAAGAAGGCTGAGTGCCAAAGAATTGATCCTTCAAACTGCGGTGTTGGAGAAGGCTTTTGAGAATCCCTTGGGCAGCAAGAAGCTCGAACCAGTCAATCCTAAAGGAAATCAGTCTTGAGTAATCACTGGAAAGACCGTTGCTAAAGCTGAAGCTCCAATATTTTGGTCCCCTGATACAAAGAGCTGACTCATTGGAAAAGATCCTGATGCTGGGAATTTGAAGGCAGGAGGAGAAGAGGACTACAGATGACAAAATGGTTGGCTGAAATCACTGACTCAATAAACATGAGTTTGAGCAAACTCCAGGAGATGGTGAAGGACAGGGAAACTTGGCATGCTTCAGTCCATAGAGTCACAAGGAGTTGGACATGACTGAATGACTGAACAACAACAAGTCTACCATGGGCTTGGTCACACAGTCGTGTCTGACTCTTTGCAGCCCCATGGACTGTAAACCCCAGCCTTCTCTGGCCATGAATTTTTCCAGGTAAGAATACTGGAGTGGGATACCATTTCCTACTCCAGGGGTTCTTCCTGACCCAGGGGTCAAACCACATCACTCGTGTCTCCTGCATTGGCCTGCAGATTATTTACCACTAGTGCCACCTGGTAAGCCCCAAATGTGACCTTAAAAAATCATGAGTGTATGTACTTAAAGACATGAACATCCAAAACAATATTCTTTATAATAACCTAAAACTGTAAATTACTTGAATACCATCACTATTAAAATATAAAAATAGATTGAGGAGTGTCAATGGAAATAGAGGAGCAATAACTTACAAAAATCTACTACTCCATAAAATCAACAAGAATACTGACTCCCAAAACACTGTAAATATCAACATTTTCAGTATTCTTATAATTATCTCAAAACTAGCAACAATCCAATGAGCTATAAAGGTTGATCTTAAACACAGTAATCTTTGTGGTGTATTAATTTGTCCTATTCCTATTACCTTACTCTTAACTTCATGATAGTCTCAAAAACTAAGATCCCTACAATGAAAGGCAACACCCTAGCAGCCACTGCCAGGGACATACTGGTGTTAGAGCTCTCAAAAGCAGAATTTTCAGAAAACTGTCATTATTGAATCTCTCTGAGAGTTTTAGGAAGGCCCCAATTTGCAGATCTTGCCCTTTTTTGATTGACTCAAACCTTACTTAGGGCAAATGGCTTATTCCTGAGGAGGGCTTATCAAAAATATTCAGCAACAACTGTTTAAATCACAGCTGTCAGAGGCAGCAGTTGTAGCTGAGGCAAACAAGCTGTCCAAAAACACTTTCAGGAAAGCTAGGGTGTTTCCCTGGTAGTCCAGTGGTTAGGAGGCACTTCCAAGTGATCATCATCAAGTATGCAAATATATGCATAATGAGAGTCCCAAAAGAGGAGAGAAAGATACAGAAATACTATTTTAAGAACTAATGGCCAAAATATTTTCAATTTTGATGAGAAATATCTAAGAATTTCAATGAATTCCAATAATTTAAACATTGAAAGAGAGGCACACTTAGATATCATATTCAAATTATTGAAAGGCAAGGAGAAACTGAAAAGAGTAAAAGACAAATGACTTATCAAAGATGCAAAATCCTCAATAAGATGAACAGCTGGTTTCTAATCAGAATCCAGAGGAAGTCAGAAAGCAATAATGTGATATAATCAAAGTGGTGAGGAAAAATACTGATAACCAAGAGTTCTATTTTCAGCAAAACTATCCCTCAAAAAATAAAAGAAAAATTGAGAAATTCTCAGATAAACAAATATGTTCCTAGCATACATGCTTTAAAAGAAATACAAGTTTTGCACTGAAGTGAAAGGATAATGAAAAGTAACTCAAATTCACATAAAGAAGTAAAGAATACTGGTAAAATCACTACTTAGCTAAAGAATAAAAGATAATATAAAATAATTTTATTGGTAATTATTTTTCTTGTCTGATTTAAAAGGCAATAAATATAAGTATGTATTGATAGGTATCAGAAAAGGCAATGGCACCCCACTCCAGTACTCTTGCCTGGAAGATCCCATGGATGGAGGAGCCTGGTAGGCTGCAGTCCATGGGGTCGCAAGAGTCCAACACGACTGAGTGACTTCCCTTTCACTTTTCACTTTCATGCATTGGAGAAGGAAATGGCAACCCACTCCAGTGTTCTTGCCTGGAGAATCTCAGGGACAGGGGAGCCTGGTGGGCTGCCGTCTATGGGGTCACACAGAGTGGGACACGACTGAAGTGACTTAGCAGCAGCAGCAGCATTGATAGGTATTATAATACATAAATAGTAATTTTACGATAATAGCACAGAATAGGGGAATCTGCATTGTGGGAGACCTGGGTTCAATCCCTGAGTTGGGAAGATTCCCTGGAAAAAGGGAAAACTATCCACTCCAGTATTCTGGCCTGGAGAATTCCATGGACTGTATAGTCCATGGGGTTGCAAAGAGTTGGACATGACTGAACGACTTTCACTTTCACAGGAGAGAGTAGAACTATATAGGAGCAGAATTTTTGGATTCTATTGAAATTAAGTTGGTATTAATCCAAAACAGATTGTTTTATTTAAATTGTTGAGTAGACCACTTGGAAAATTCCAGGGCAAGCACTAAGAAAATCACTCAAATACATATAGTAAGACATGACAAATGACATAAAACAATACACAGGAAAATATATTTTTAACACAAAATAAAGCAGTATTGGAATATCTGGGGAATCAAAAAGACTAAAACATATAGCAACATGGCATATGTATTCAGTTTAGCCTTCCTGGTAATTGTATGGATTTAATACATCAGTAAAAAGACAGATATTAAAAATAGTTAAAGATGTCTTATCCAATTACATATTGTCTACAAGAGCCATACTTTATATTGTATGATACAAATATAAGTTGAAAGTAAAAGGTACAAATAGTTTGTAAGTAAAAGAACAGTAAAATATATAATGTACATAGTAACCACAGAGCACTGAGGCAATACTAACATGAGAAAAAATAGACTGCAAGATAAAATTGTTTCTAGAGACGAAAGTTTGAAGCCAGTGTTTTCTTGCTTCTGCTAAGTCACTTCAGTCGTGTCCGACTCTGTGCGACCCATAGACAGCAGCCCGCCAGCCTCCCTCGTCCCTGGGATTCTCCAGGCAAGAACACTGGAGTGGGTTGCCATTTCCTTCTCCAATGCATGAAAGTGAAAAGTGAAAGTGAAGTCGCTCAGGCGTGTCCGATTCTTCATGACCCCCATGGACTGCAGCCTACCAGGCTCCTCTGTCCATGGGCTTTTCCAGGCAAGAGTACTGGAGTAGGGTGCGATTACCTTCTCCGATTTTCTTCCTACTAAACCCAAATAAAGGCTCCAGAATAAACTAAACTGCAGAACAATATCCCTATGGAATATAGACAGAAAAATTCTAAACAAAATGATAGCAAACTGAATCCAACTATATATAAAACATAGCATAACCACAATCAAGTGGTATTTATTCCATGAATATAATTTTCCAGGCAAGAATACTGGAGTGGGTTGCCATTGCCTTCTCCAGAATATAAGGTTAGTTCAGCAAAAACTTATCACTGTAGCAAATGTATAGATATAATATAATAAACATATACATAAATATAAATATAAAAATAAATATAATAAATGTCCCCAAACACTGTCATCTCACTAGACACAGAAAACAATGACAAAAGTCCAAATCCTTTCATTAAAAGAAAAGAAAAAAAAAAAACTCAACACTAAAAGTATAGTGAAACTTCAACTTTATAAAGGAAAGGAAAAAAAAAATCCAGCACTGACATACTTAATGCTAAAAGACTGAACATTTTTCTCATAGGATCAGGAAACAAGACAAAAATAGCAACTGTCAATAGATCTATTAAACACTATACTGGAGGTTCTAGTCATGATAGCTAATCAAAAAATAATAATAATATAATAATAAAAAAATTAAAAGTTTTCCAGGTAGAAAATAAAAGTAAACTGTAACTATTTGTAGATGATATGATCTTGGCATACAGAACATCCGTAAAGAGACTGAATCCAGCACTGACATACTTAATGCTAAAAGACTGAACATTTTTCTCATAGGATCAGGAAACAAGACAAAAATAGCAACTGTCAATAGATCTATTAAACACTATACTGGAGGTTCTAGTCATGATAGCTAATCAAAAAATAATAATAATATAATAATAAAAGAATTAAAAGTTTTCCAGGTAGAAAATAAAAGTAAACTGTAACTATTTGTAGATGATATGATCTTGGCATACAGAACATCTGTAAAGAGACTGCACGAAATTATATCTAACAACCATTTCATCAATTGTTATAAGCTTCAAATTTATTGTAAAAAATCAATTGCATTTCTACAACTAGCAATGAACAGTCTGAAAATTTATGAAACAGTTCTGCTTACAATAGTATCCAAAAGAAGTAAAATACTTAAGATTAAATTTAACAAATGAAGTACAAAACATACACTGAAAATTATAAAATATTGTTGAAAGAAACTAAAGAAAACTAAATCAATGGAAAGTTACTATGTTCACAGATTTAAAATTTTGATGTTGATCTACATATTCAACACAATTCATATTAAAACCCCAACTGCAGTTTGGGGAGCACTAACTGAGAAGTTGATCCCGCAGTTCAGATAGAAATGCAAGGGGCTCAAAAGTCAAAATACTTTAAAAAAAAAGATTTCAAATTTGAGACAAATATAGTGATCTAGCTGGTGTAGTACTGGTTTCAGAAAGGCACACAGATTTACAAATAGAGCTGAGAGCTACCTTTATGGTCTGTAATTTTTCAGTAAAGGTGCCCAGATAATTAGTGGGAATTTGTCTTTTCAACAAATGTTCCAGGACAGCTGGGTATCCACCCTCAAAAAAACAAAACAAAACAAAACCTTTAAAAAAACTTCCAAAAAATGAATATGAGCCCCTACCTCATACCCCATACAAAATAACACAAAAGTTGATCACATTTCCAAATATAAGTTTTAAAACTATAAAGCCCTTGAGAAAAAAAAAACATAGGCATACCTGCATGACCATGGATAAGTGAGTAGTTTCTTAGATACAACACTACAAACAAAAAAGAAAAAAGAAAGCTCTACTTTATAAAAAATGATAAACTTTTGTGCTTAGAAAGGTGCTGTCAAAAAAGAATAGGAGAATATATTTTCAGATTATATATTTGATAATGAACTAGTATCCAGAATATATAAAGAACCCTTACAACTTAATGAAATGACAACCTAATTGAAAACAGACGGTATATTTGAATAGAAATTGCTGCAGAATAGGCACACAAATGGCCATTAAGCACATGAAAAGATATTTAAACATCACTTTCATTAAATGTTAGGTAAATGCAGATCAAAAGAACAATGAGATATCACTTCACACCCCAGATATGGCTGTAATAAAATTACATACTATAACAATATTGGTAAGAATGTGGAGAAATTGGAACCATCACACATTATTGGTGGGAATGGAAAATGATACAGTTTCTTTGGAAAACTTTGGCATTTCCCAATAAAAGTAGAAAAATATTACAGATAATATCAGAAATAGATGGTAATTTTCAAAAGAAAAAAGTTCAAAAAGAGTGAACATAGAAAAAAAAGAAAAGGTAAAACTTCATCAGTTCCTACTGATATTAAATGTAGTTTCATCATATGACCCAGCAAGCAATTCTGCAAATAGATGTATATCTGAGAAAGTGAAATATATGTCTCAACAAAAATTATACACAAATTTCATAGAGCATTATTCACAGCGATAAAAAGGGGAAATGATCCAAATTTCCATCAAATGATGAATGGAAAGAAAAAATGGTAACTCATCCAATCAAATATTATATAGCAGTAGAAAGAAATGAAGTACTGATATATGTTACAGCATCAGTAAACTTCGAGAAATTATGCTCAGTGAAAGAAGCCAGACACAGAAAGTCACATAATCTCATGATTCCATTTATGGTAAATGTTCAGAATAGGCAAATCCATAGAGAAAGAGAGTATATTTAGCAACTGTCAGGGTCTGGAGTGGAGTGACATTGGGAAGGCAATGAATTGTGACTACTAATGTATAAGGTGTTCTTTTGAATCATATTTAATTTTTTAAAGAATAGAACAATGAACTGAAATAAATCCTTATTACATGTTAGTGTAAATGAATGAAACATGGCTACATGCAGTAACAAGGAAGAATGGCCAGATATAATGTTAATTTTAATTATAAAAGAAAAAAGTCACAAAAGAATATACTGTAAAAGTGGATTATTTAAGAAAGGGATTTAGTAGGAGGAAGCGTGGTATAGTGGGAGGATTTCTAACCAAATGCAGGTCTCTAAAACCCCGAATGATTTCCTAAAGTCCTTTAGAGTCTTTTCAATGTTATATGTACAGAAGAAATTCAAGGGTACTTGGAAGATTTCAGATGTAATGACTGTTTTCTTTCTACATTCTGTAGTGTTTACACAGTTCTTCATATATAATTTTAAAATTAGTCCGTAGTTTTATAAACCCATTTGTGATATATTTTATAATAAAATTTCAAAAAATTAAACTAATGACAGAATGACTAAAAGAATGTCTAACCATATAATAATAATTCTGTGACATCCTAGTCAAATATATGAGTTTCCTATGCTTCTCTAGATTAAAATCTCAGTAGTAAGAACCATATCACAAGCTTTCTTGTACTCCAACTTAGATTCTGGTTCATTTTTGAATACATATTGAGTAATGATGTACTGGTAAATGTTTATGGATTTAAACATTTTCTGATAAATAATGGATTCCCTCTGTGCCAGAGGGCTTCCCTGGTGGCTACGACATTAAAGAATCCATCTGCAATGCGGAAGGCCTAGGTTTGATCCCTGGGTTGAGAAGATCCTCTGGAGAAGGGAATCTCAGGCTACCCACTCCAGTATTCTGGCCTGGAGAATCCCATGGACAAAGGAGCCTAGTAGCAAGCTACAGTCCATGGGGTCACAAAGAGTCAGACACGACTAAGAGAATTTCACTTTCACTTTCTCTGCCAGAGGAAAAGGCTAATTTGTAACATTCTCCAATTTCATTTCTATAACTGTTACCACCATTTATGAAATATTTGTGATATATAGAAAATATTCAGTAAATATTATTTGCATATTTGCATACTTCAAGTGTGTTCATCATACTTCAAGTGTGTTTATCAACAATTTTCAAAAAAGTGTGAGTTAGTGGTATTCTTTGGGAGCACTTAAGAAGATTTTATCTCCTGCCTCTGAAGGTCATGTGTGACTAAAGATCAGGCATAGAACTTAATTTTCAGGGTGCCAAAATGTCAGAGAAGGCAGGGTTTGCAACTTGAGCAAATCTCCTATCCAAAATCAGGACACATAAGAAAGGAGTGGAACTCTGAGTCTTGAGATGGGGTTACACAAGATGTACCCTAGACATTTAACCTGATATGCTAATTTGCCATTTATAGTAAATACTAATTTGGTAATTACTAGCTTGATAAACAATCTGGGTTGAAATGACAGGGCAGGGGGCCTGACCCTTTGGGAAGATCCTATGGAGAAGACACAGACATTGTTATTTTTAAAGGCACATTAAATGGACAGACAGCCAAGGAAGATATTGTTTAATGTATGCAATCAAAGAGATCAACGTGTGGAGTATCAGCAAACTGAATTAAGACACAATGGAAAGTTGCGGTCAATTACCAGGTTCCCAGCACTAAGCTAGTTCTCAAACCCAGAACTCATGTACTTAAGGCAAAGTTGGATCTTCATAAGAAAAGACTGCAATACCATAGCAGAAGTAGAAGCAATTGTCCAAGTGTGCAGGAAAATTTATGATCGTTTACTCAGAAGCTGTACATAGAATAAAAAAAATATATAGAAATTTCAAAGGGATTTGGAAATTTCAAAATCAAACCCAGCAATCCGCTATCATGACATCCCTGTTTGAGCAGGAAGTTCAGTTCAGTTCAGTCGCTCAGTCGTGTCCGACTCTTTGCCACCCCATGAATTGCAGCACGCCAGGCCTCCCTGTCCATCACCAACTCCCAGAGTTCACTCAAACTCATGTCCATTGAGTTAGTGACTCCATCCAATCATCTCATCCTCTGTCGTCCTCTTTTCCTCCTGACCCCAATCCCTCCCAGCATCAGAGTCTTTTCCAATGAGTCAACTCTTTGCTTGAGGTGGCCAAAGTACTAGAGTTTCAGCTTTAGCATCATTCCTTCCAAAGAAATCCCAGGGCTGATCTCCTTCAGAATGGACTGGTTGGATCTCCTCGCAGTCCAAGGGACTCTCAAGAGTCTTCTCCAATACCACAATTCAAAGCATCAATTCTTTGGCACTCAGCTTTCTTCACAGTCCAACTCTCACATCCATACATGACCACAGGAAAAACCATAGCCTTGATTAGACGGACCTTTGCTGGCAAAGTAAGGTCTCTGCTTTTGAATATGCTAAGTTGGTCATAATTTTCCTTCCAAGGAGTAAGCATCTTTTAATTTCATGGGTGCAGTCACCATCTGCAATGATTTTGGAGCCCCCCAAAATAAAGTCTGACATTGTTTCCACTGTTTCCCCATCTATTTCCCATGAAGTGATGGGACCAGATGCCATGATCTTCATTTTCTGAATGTTGAGCTTTAAGCCAACTTTTTCACTGTCCTCTTTCACTTTCATCAAGAGACTTTTTAGTTCCTCTTCACTTTCTGCCATAAGAGTGGTGTCATCTGCATATCTGAGGTTATTGATATTTCTCCCGGCAATCTTGATTCCAGCCTGTGCTTCATTCAGCCCAGTGTTTCTCATGATGTACTCTGCATATAAGTTAAATAAGCAGAGTGACAATATTCAGCCTGACGTACTCCTTTTCCTATTTGGAACCAGTCTGTTGTTCCATGTCCAGTACTAACTGTTGCTTCCTGACCTGCATAAAGATTTCTCAAGAGGCAGGTCAGGTGGTCTGGTATTTCCATCTCTTTCAGAATTTTCCAATTTATTGTGATCCACACAGTCAAAGGCTTTGGCATAGTTAATAAAGCAGAAACATGTTTTTCTGGAACTCTCTTGCTTTTTCCATGACCCAGTGGATGTTGGCAATTTGATCTCTGGTTCATCAGCCTTTTCTAAAACCAGCTTGAACATCTGGAAGTTCACAGTTCATGTATTGCTGAAGCCTGACTTGGAGAATTTTGAGCATTACTTTACTAGCATGTGAGATGAATGCAATTGTGCAGTGATTTGAGCATTCTTTGTCATTACCTTTCTTTGGGTTGGAATGAAAACTGACCTTTTCCAGCCCTGTGGCCACTGCTGAGTTTTCCAAATTTGCTGGCATATTGAGTAGAGCACTTTAACAGCAGGAAGTAGGTTGGTATAATGGCATCCAAAATATGTTTACATCCTAATGTTTAAAATCTGTTAAGATTAACTGTTATTTCTGTTACTTCACATGTTATTAAGGGTCTTGAAATGAGGACTACCCAGGTGGGCCCAATGTAATCACAATGGTCCTTATAAAGAGTAATTAGACAGAAGAAGAGGGGATGTGAAAGTGAAAGCAGAGATTGGAGTGATTTGCACTGAAGATGTAGGATGGGGCCACAAGCCAAGGTGGCCACTGGAACCTAAAAAATGCAAGGATGCAGATTCTCCCTTAGGACCTTCAGAAGGAAACAATCCTACTGACACTTTGACTTTAGCCTAGTGAAAATTATGGACTGCTGATCTATAAAGCTGTAATATAATAAATGTGTATTTTAACCTACCAAACTCATAGTAAAATGTTATAGCAGTAATAGGAAACAAATACAGATAAGAAATGGAATCCTAGACTAAATCCATCTTACTCTGAGTACACAAGATCCATTGCCTCACCTAATAGTCATTTATATTTGCTTCCGAATTTTTGTCATTGTTGTTCAGTCGCTCAGTTGTGTCTCTTTGCGACCAAATTGTATTTCCAAATAATGGAGGTAATACATGTTCCAGAGATATATTAATTTTTTTGTCTGTTATAATATAGTCAGAAGGGATTTGAACCATTAAGATATTCTGAATAGATCAGTTTTGTTCATTTTACTGATGATATCACCAGTGGTATACAATTTGCCTGCTAATACTGGGGACATACGAAACGCACATTCTGTCCTTGGATTGGGAAGATCCTGTGGAGTAGAAAATGGAAATCTACTCCAGTACTCTTGCCTGGGAAATCCTGTGAACAGAGGAACCTGGTCTAGAGTCCATGGGGTTTCAAAGAGCCAACACGACTGAGCACTGAGCACTATTGCTGATATTATGTATATCAGTCCTGTGAACAAAAAGTAACACATTCTCTGGGTTCTTTGGTAAGAAACATCATCTCTGTCCAATACGAAATAAACTGACATGGTTTTAGGGCCTATCATATTAGGTTTTCATAATCTAGTGATTTGAAGTATGCCAGACAAGTAAAGGACACCGTATTATTCCTTTTAACTTCTACCTAAGTTAACTAACCTAGTTAGTTTCTTCTAACTACTTTTTTCTAAGAAAGTCCTTTGGGTTTTGGAAGCAGTAGTATATCTTCTGCCTGAAACTACCACTCCAGTGCATTTATTTTTATGTGTATTTCTATCACTTTCAATGATAAGCCCCCCAAAAAATAAAAGAATACCAAAGCATGTTCAGACTATTATACAAACAGATCTGATTAGAACATATGATTTAGTGAACAGAGAAAGACAGGATGCCTCCACCAATCCTTAGTAAGAAAATCAGAACTCAAGCTCTAAAGCATGGTGATGCTGTCTTTATCATAAAACTATAGACTTCAACAAAAAAGAAAAAAAAAAAAAAAAGTGCTATACTGAGCTGATATGTATGGAACATTTTACAGTGGGATACCAAGTAACCGTGTAGCCAAAACTGTCCTAAATGATCTGAGTACATCAAAGTCCAGCAGTACTTTATCCTGAATACAGAGTGAAAATCAGAGTGAAACCAAACAGATCATGCTCAGTCGATCAATGATGTCTGACTCTTTGCCACTTGCTAGACCTCATAGTAGCCCTCCAGTTTCCTCTGTCCGTGAAATTTTCCAAGCAAGAATGTTGGAATGGGTTACCATTTCCTCCTCCAGGAGATTTTCCTGACCCAGGGATCAAACCCATGTCTCCTGAATTGCCACTGGGCCGCCTGGGAAGTTGAACAGATCTAGAAGGCATGATAAACAACAAAAATATGGAATCTCACAGATCTCCATCATTCCTTCTCCTGTTGCATGAATATCTCCCCCTAAGCTCAGACCAACGGCCTCTGGAGGAGTTCCTTAAGATTAGGTGACAGAGGAGGAAAAACAAATACAAGTTTAGGTCAGAGATTTTTTGGCATGTGAATTCAAGATTATAGTGGATTATCTGATTGACCTACAGCCACTTTGAGCAATAACACAGAGAAACAGTGGTAAGAGAGAATTCTCGCAGTGAACTTTGACAAACAGGGATTCTGCTTAACTTCTGGAAATAGCCCATGGAATGGAAGTAGACTTCACTTCTTAGATGGCTCTGTGTTTCCTGTTCTCCATGTCTCATTTCTCAGTTAATGACATGGGGATTTCTATGTGAAGTAAATCTCTTCAAGGTCTTGTCTATTCTTATTCAATACAGGATTTTAAATTTGTTAAAATTTAATGCATTTGCTAGAGTCTTCCCAAATTATTAATTTAGAAATGAGACAGAGGATACAAGTTAGCTAGACCCTACAAGTAGATGCAGGCAGCTGATTTTTTTTTTCATTTTCTAAAATTACCAGTGAATTTTTTGAAGTAGTCCTTTAAAACATCTCAGACATTACATATCAAATTGAGCCTATGATTTTACCTATAACTTCCATTTCTACATTTTTTTAACCAAATTTCAGTTTGGAAAAAAATTGGAAAGATAGTCACACATTTTTGAAATCAGGAAATCATTCTATTAGTTCTTCTTTATTTTCCTTCAGTAGTGCACATCTGTTTTCAAAAGATATTTTAGGTAGCAGAATTGAATGATGCCTGCCTCTCCCCCCAAATCCCTGATCTCTGAGGTAAATGCACTGTAGAATTTATTTTTCTTGACTATGAGCAGTATTTATGAATATAATAGAAAACAACCCTTATGATTATGTTATCATGCAGGATACAGTTGACCTTAAGAGAAGAAAATTATTCAGTGGGCCTCTCCTTGTCACATAAGCCCATAAAAGGGACTCTAACCCAGAAGAAATAGAGAGGAATACCTGAGAGGAATTCAGTGTAAGAGAAATTCTCTATATTGGTCTTTTAAATTGGAGGAGACTATATTGCAAGACATGTAGGTAACAACCAGGAACTGATACAAAGAACATACAAAAAAGATTTTAATGACTCAAATAACCATGATGGTGTGATCACTCACCTACAGCCTGACATCCTGGAGTGCCAAGGAAAGTGGGCCTTAGGAAGGATCACTACGAATGAAGCTAGTGGAGGTGATGGAATTCCAGCTGAGCTATTTCAAATCCTAAAAGATGATGCTGTGAACATGCTGCACTCAATTTGCCAGCAAATTTGGAAAACTCAGCAGTGGCCTCGGGACTGGAAAAGGTCAGTTTTCATTCCATTCCCAAAGAAAGGCAATGCCAAAGGATGTTCAAACGGCTGCAAAATTGCATTCATCTCACACACTAGCAAAGAAATGCTCAAGATTTTCCAAGTTAGCCTTCAACAGTATGTGAAACAAGAACTTCCAGATGTGCAAGCCGTATTTAGAAAAGGCAGAGGAACCAGAGATCAAATAGCCAACATCTGTTGGATCATAAAAAAAAAGCAAGAGAATTCCAGAGAAACATCTAATTCTGCTTTATTGACTATGCCAAAGCCTTTGACTGTGTGGATCACAAACTGTGTAAAATTCTTAAGGAGATGGGAATACCAGATCATCTCACCTGACTCCTGAGAAACCTGTATGCAAGTCAAGAAGCAACAGTTAGAACTGGACATGGAACAACAGACTGGGTATAAATGGGAAAGGAGTATGTCAAGGCTGTGTATTTTCACTCTGCTTATTTAGCTTAAATGCAGAGTACACCATGTGAAATGCCAGGCTGGATGAAGCTCAAGCTGGAATCAAGATTACAGGAATAAATATCAACAATCTCAGCTATGCAGATGATACCACCCTTATGGCAGAAAGCAAAGAATAACTAATGAGTCTCTGGATAAAAGTGAAAGATGAGAGTGAAAAAGCTGGCTTTAAACTTAGAATTCATAAAACAAAGATCATGACATCCAGTCACATCACTTCATGGCAAATAGATGGGGAAACAATTGAAACAGTGACAGATTTTATTTTCTAGAGCTCGAAAATCACTGCAGATTGTGATGCCAGCTCTGAAATTAAAAGACACTTGCTCTTTGGAAGAAAATCTATGCCCAATCTAGACAGTATATTAAAAAGCAGAGACATTATTTTGCCCACAAAGGTCCATCTAGTCAAGGCTATGGTTTTTCCAGTGGTTAAGTATGGATGTGAGAGTTGGACCATAAAGAAATCTGAACGCCAAAGAATTGATGCTTTTGAACTGTGCTTGTAGAAGATTCTTGAGAGTCCTTTGGACAACAAGGAGATAAAGCCAGTAAATCCTCAAGGAAATCAGTCCTGAATATTCATTGGAAAGATTAATGCTGAAACTGAAGCTCCAATACTGACTCACCAGAACGACCTTCATGCTGGGAAAGACTGAAGGCGGGAGGAGAAGGGGATGACAGAGGAGGAAATGGTTGGATGGCATCACTGACTCGATGGACATGAGTTTGAGCAAGTTCTGGGAGTTGGTGATGGACAGGGAAGCCTGAAGTGTTGTAGTCCGTGGGGTTTTAAAGACTTGGACCTGATTGAGCAACTGAACTGAACTACTAGGAGCTGAGAATAGTCCCCAGCTGATAACAGGGAAATAAGAATTTCAGTCCTACAACCATAACCAATTCTGCTGAACTCCTTGAGCTTGAAAGAGGATTCTGTGATCCAGAGAACACAATCTGCCATACTTCAATATCACCCCTTTGAGAACTGAGCAGAGATCTCAGTCATGCCTATCCAGACTTATGATCTTCAGAAACTATGACATAATAAATGGAGATTGTTTTTAACCACTAAATCTGTGCTACTCTGTTACACAGTAATATAAACTAATGCAATATTTTTCCAATCTCTTGTCTATTATCAATTTTCTCCCCTCTTCCTTCCAAGTTACTCAATCTATCTCTAGTTCCAGAGAGGATGGTCCTACTTTCCTAAACCAGTTACTGTGGAATCATTTATTTGGTTAAAAAAAGTCAGCCAAGACCAGTAATCCCCCTGTCATTTGTTATTGGTCAAAAGCTGGGCATATGATGTGAGTCGACCTGGTAAGATAGAGAGAATGGCTTTTATTCTTCATTTGAAGGAGAAACACACATAGCCAGTACATAAATGAGAAAAATTGTTGCCCTAAATATTGCTATGATCAGACCATGAAGAAAGCTACTCTGAAGTGAAAGTTTACAAGCAAAGAAGATGTAACCTAGAAAATGGCAGAAAATGGCCCCAGATTCTTGATCCTACTGTGTATCAATTCAGTTAGTTCAGTCGCTCAGTCATGTACAACTCTGCAATCCCGTGGACTGAAGCACACCAGGCCTCCCTGTCCATCATCAACACCCGGGGTTCACTCAAACTTATGCTTGTTGAGTCGGTGATTCCATCCAACCATCTCATCCTCTCTCGTCCTCTTCTCCTCCTGCCTTCAGTCTTTCCCAGCATCAGGATCTTTTCAAATGAGTCAACTTTTTGTATCAGGTGGCCAAAGTATTGGAGTTTCTGCTTCAGCATCAGTCCTTCCAATGAATATTCAGGGCTGATCTCCTTTAGGATGGACTGGTTGGATCTCCATGCAGTCCAAAGGACTCTCAAGAGTCTTCTTCAACACCACAGTTCAAAAGCTTTAATTCTTTGGCACTCAGCTTTCTTTATAGTCCAACTCTCACATCCATACATGACTACTGGAAAAGCCATAGCCTTGACTAGAGGACCTTTGTTGACAAAGTAATGTCTCTGCTTCTTAGTACACTGTCTATGTTGGTCATAACTTTCCTTCCAAAGAGTAAGCATCTTTTAATTTCATGGCTCTAGTCACCATCTGCTGTGGTTTTGGAATCCCCCAAAATAAAGTCTGCCACTGTTTCCCCATCTATTTGCAATGAAGTGATGGGACCAGATGCCATGATCTTAGTTTTCTGAGTGTTGAGTTTTAAGCCAACTTTTTCACTCTCCTTTATCACTTTCATCAAGAGGCTTTTTATTTCTTCTTCGCTTTCTGCCATAAGAGTGGTCCATCTTGTCTCTTTGCTTTCTGATTATGTGAAATAATGAATTTTTGTATTGATAAAATAAAATTGAGCCAAATTTTTTGTTAGAAATAATATATCCCAATATACAGATGACCCAGTCAGAAGGAAATGACAGAGAGTAACTAATAAATTTGAATTTTAAAAATTTTTATTGTTTGTGTAGGAAATACAGAGGAGTATAAGGATTAAATTATACCTAAATGTATAACTTTATTTATACAAAAATAATAATGGATAAATTACTATTGCTGCCAACCCAAGAAAGCTTTAAAATGAAATTTGATTCCTCATTTAACAATCATCAACAAATAAATGTTTCACTATACTATGGATGTTGTAGAAACATTGAGAAAATGTGTGCATGTCATCATAGGATATATAATATGTGACTAAAGGAGTATCTTTAAGTAAATTCCAGCCTTTAGTAAATAAGATGAAAGATAACTTCAAGAATAAGGATTTTAGTGTAACTGTGATTTAAGAATAAGGTATTAATCTAAAGAATTAAATTCTGACTATAAGATCAGAAACATTGTTATAAAAATTAATGTCAGTTCAGTTCAGTCATTTCCGACTCTTTGTGAGTCCCATGAAATCAGCACGCCAGGCCTCCCTGTCCATCACCAACTCCCAGAGTTCACTCAAACTCACGTCCATCGAGTCAGTGATGCCATCCAGCCATCTCATCCTCTGTCGTCCCCTTATCCTCCTGCCCCTAATCCCTCCCAGCATCAGAGTCTTTTCCAATGAGTCAACTCTTTGCATGAGGGGGGCCAAAGTATTGGAGTTTCAGCTTTAGCATTAGTCCTTCCAAAGAACACCCAGGACTGATCTCCTTCAGGATGGATTGGTTGGGTCTCCTTGCAGTACAAGGGACTCTCAAGAGTGTTCTGCCTTATGACCCAGCAATCCCACTGCTGGGCTTACACACCGAGGAAACCAGAATTGAAAGAGACACGTGTACCCCAATGTTCATCGCAGCACTGTTTATAATAGCCAGGACATGGAAGCAACCTAGATGTCTATCAGCAGATGAATAGATAAGAAAGCTGTGGTACATATACACAATGGAGTATTACTCAGCCATTAAAAAGAATACATTTGAATCAGTTCTAATGAGGTGGATGAAGCTGGAGCCNGTTCATCGCAGCACTATTTATAATAGCCAGGACATGGAAGCAACCTAGATGTCCATCAGCAGATGAATAGATAAGAAAGCTGTGGTACATATACACAATGGAGTATTACTCAGCCATTAAAAAGAATACATTTGAATCAGTTCTAATGAGGTGGATGAAGCTGGAGCTGATTATACAGAGTGAAGTAAGCCAGAAAGAAAAACACCAATACAGTATACTTACACATATATATGGAATTTAGAAAGATGGTAATGATAAACCTGTATATGAGACAGCAATAGAGACACAGATGTATAGAACAGCCTTTTGGACTCTGTGGGAGAGGGAGAGGGTGGGATGATTTGGGAGATTGGCAATGTAACATGTATGATATCATAAGTGAAACGAACTGCCAGTCTAGGTTCGATCCACAGGGATAATCCAGAGAGATGGTATGGGGCGAGAGTGGGGAGGCGGGGGTCGGGATTGGGAGTTCATGTACACTTAAAAATAAAAATTTTAAAAAAGGGGGAAAAAGGAGTGAATGCTTATTTCATTTGGTTGCTTGTCTTATTTTTTGTCCCTTGTGGAACTGAATTGCTCAGTATTTTATCTATGATTCTGTTTGCCATTGTTTTGGCAATGTAACATGTATGATATCATAAGTGAAACGAACTGCCAGTCTAGGTTCGATCCACAGGGATAATCCAGAGAGATGGTATGGGGCGAGAGTGGGGAGGCGGGGGTCGGGATTGGGAGTTCATGTACACTTAAAAATAAAAATTTTAAAAAAGGGGGAAAAAGGAGTGAATGCTTATTTCATTTGGTTGCTTGTCTTATTTTTTGTCCCTTGTGGAACTGAATTGCTCGGTATTTTATCTATGATTCTGTTTGCCATTGTTTTGTCATATCTTGGTCACAAATGATTTCTTTTCGAATCATCTTTTAAGCAGCAGAATTTATGTAAAAAAATGTAAAAAAGTCTTCTTGCCACATTCTACTAAGAGCTATATTAGAAAATGTCAATCCTGAAGAAAATATACTATAAGCATCTTTGGAAGTGAGAAAAATACTATGCATATAGTATTTTATGGACTTAGAATTATTAGTTGATAGATCATAGCTAGTTTGGGAATCCTGCAGGTTTTATGGATGAGTGTATCTGTGTATATGTGTGTGTGTGTGTGCATGTTTATACATATGTATATGCAGCAGGAGGCACACACACTTGTTTTTGCTGGTGGTAGTGATGGCAGCAACTGTGATGTCCTATTTTTGTTTTTCAGAATGAGACAAGGGGTTGGTAACATAAAGAAACTAATCACAAATTGGATTTCAAACAGAAATAGTCCTGAAGTGCTAGAAATTGAAAGCAAAGGTTAAAATAGGTTGAATTTATAAAATGCTTCTTTAAATAGCACTTCTTATAAATTATATTAAATGCCAAATGTAAGTCTGTTTTCTATTTTGTGTTTGAATTCTCATTGCTACACTCTTTTAGAAGGAAAGCAAAAAACATTTTTATGAACACATCAATAAGTTGTCTGGTTGCATGCTATTCTCTAGGTGGAAAATTCACTTTCTCTAGCTAGACTAAGACCTTTCACTGAAATTTTCTATTAATTTCATTGAATTTTAAAAATCTTCTGTTCCACAAGGATTATTTTTTGTCTCATTTGTGGAAGAAATCAACTGAGAAAAATGTTATACTGTATTAGGATCTAGGCATCTTATGAAGCTAAAGTGATTTTCTGTGTGTAAAAGAATGGTGTGCCTGCTGCTGCTGCTGCTAAGTCGCTTCAGTCGTGTCCGACTCTGTGCGACCCCATAGACGGCAGCCCACCAGGCTCCCCTGTCCCTGAGATTCTCCAGGCAAGAACACTGGAGTGGGTTGCCATTTCCTTCTCCAATGCATGAAAGTGAGAAGTAAAAGTGAAGTCGCTCAGTCGTGTCTGACTCTTAGCGACCCCATGGACTGCAGCCTAGCAGGCTCCTCCGCCCATGGGATTTTCCAGGCAAGAGTACTGGAGTAGGGTGCCATTGCCTTCTCCAATGGTGTGCCTAACATTCTGTATTTGAGAAACTGGATGTGGAACCAATAATACAAAGCCAAATCTAAACTGCTAGCAAAAATGCATTATGTAGCAAAGAATAATATGAGCTTCAAATTCTGATGCTGACTGTTGAACTCTTACTATATCAGTTCACGTTAGTTTAAGTCAGCTGAAAAACTACCTAAAGTGTGTGTTCAATGTGCTTCACACTTTTGTAATCTCATTAAAGAGATAAAGACTAACTGTCTGGAATGACTAAGGAAAATCTGTGTAAAGTTTTAAAAGACAGAACAATAGTTTTGAAAGGTAGCATAATCTTCATTTTTTCCTGATGTTATGCCATCCTTGTTTTGTTCCTTCAGTCGCCAAGTCGTGTCTGACTCTTTGCGACTCTGTGAACTGTCGACAGGCAGGCTCCTCTATCCAGGGATTTCCCAGGCAAGAATATTGAAGTGGGTTGACATTTCCTTCTCCAGAGGATCTTCCCGGATCATGGATAGTACTCATGTCTCTTGCATTGGCAGGCAGGTTCTTTACCACTGTGCCACCAGGGAATCCTTGATTATGTCATAGGCATAAAATTATATGTGCTTTCCTGGTTGTTCAGCTGGTAAAGAATCTGCCGCAATGCAGGAGACCCTGGTTAGATCCCCAAGTTGGGAAATCCTCTAACCAGCCTCATAATTAGTAAGTTTAAATAGGAGTAACATTGTTTTTTCATCCTATTCATTTGGCATTTTAGAATTTAGTAATAGTATCCTAAAAAATGCTTTTGAAGATAGACTGTTGATTGATAGCAATATGTTACAGAAATCATATTATACAATTTATAAAGAGGAACTTTCCATTAGTATATAGTGGATATTAAATTATTAAGTAAAGAAATTTTTATATTTACTAATCTGATTGCATGTCTATATCCATCTCTCTCCCAAAAAATAAAAATAAAAAATAGCTCTACCAGGATGCAAAATTTTGTTTTGAAAAATCCTTTTTAATTTTTGATATCTTTTGTCAATAAAAACTAAAAGCAATTCTTTGTTATAATTTGTAATAATTTCCTATTTAGATAATAATTCACAATATTAAAATTATCTTTTTATTTATATTTGTTGGTTTTAATACAAAATTGTTTTCTTCATATTTCTAAATGTCCTTGTTTGATCACTTCTCTCATAGCAGTAATATTTTTTTTTTAATCTGAACTCACAAAGGTTTGTTTTGAAAATTGGAAAGGCTCTAGTGATTCTATGATGGGGTTCATAGATGCCACAGTTTGATATATGAATTATGCTATAACTCTAAAAATCATAACATTTACAATTCTGAAAGAGTTACCAAGTCCATGATTTATTCCAAAATATAATGCTGCTTTAAAGTCTTGCTTTCCTGTTCTTCTGATTGTGATGGGTTGATGGGATAGTTTTGTGATTCATGAGGACGGCTCATCATTATTTTTGAGTAGGATAAAGATAGTAGAGCTTATTTATAACTCCCTTAATTGTTTGAAGCTAGAGATGGAGGTATGAAATCCTACAACTTAGTTTGCCCTATTCTTGCTTGTACTGTATCACAAGGACAAAGATTCATTAAAGAGACCTTTAAAATGTGTTAATCTAGGTACTTTAATGAAATTTGTTTGCAGGGTAACCTGTCCCACTTATTTATGCTTAGTAGTATTCATACATAATGGTAATGTGACTGCTCATCTCTAAACGATTAAGGAAAGAAATATGAGAAAAAGGGGTATGATGATTAATTTGGGGTGGGTGCATTAGAAGTTTTTTGCCTTTTAAAGCAAACTATGCTTATCTTAGCCTCTTTTTTAAAAAATTAAAATTTGAATTAAAATATGCAGTAGACCAGGACATTGTAAAATTGAGAAGATATGTAGTATTTATCACCATGAATAAAGTATGTGAAATAAAACTAACATGTAACTTCTAAGAAGTTAAAGGTTTCAGTATTTCATAAACATTATATCTGAAAAAATACGTCTTTTAAGAATATATTTCCTTATACTTTAACTATATTGTCAACCCTCTTTCTTTCCTTTCTCAGACAAATGTCCTAGATCTTTTATAATTAATCATTACACTGTACTTTAGGTCTTATATCATCCTTTGAAAGTGAAAGTCGCTCAGTCATATCCAAATCTCTGTGACACCCATGGATGATACAATCCATGGAATTCTCCAGGCCAAAATACTGGAGTGGGTAGCCAGCCTTTCCCTTCTCCAGGGGATCTTCCCAACCCAGGGATTTATCCCAGGTCTCCAACATTGCAAGCAGATTCTTTACTAGCTGAGCCACCAGGGAAGCCCCTCTGTCCTCTAAATTGTCCTTGGAATCATCATCTTTTCCATTCTGTTGTTTTTACTTATTCCTCTATTCTAGCTACTTTTGCAAATACTCAATATATGAAACAAATCATAGAAATATGACTATGAATCAGCTACCCCAAAACATATGGTTTAAAATCCATGAAGATTTAGATTTTGCTCATTAATCTGAAATTTGAACAGGGACCAACATGACTAGCTCTCGGTAATCCTTTCAGTATAAGTGGAATCATCTGAAACTTGCTGTCTCACAGATTGGGAGGTTGATGACGGCTGTCAGTTAGAAATTTAACTCAAGCTGTCAGTCAGAACATGTCTTTATGTGTGCTGAGTTTCTTCACATCATGACTGGATTAAGGCACAGCATCACAAGAGAGAGGGACACAGGTAGAAACCAACTCATTTCAATGACCTTGCCTCCAAAATCACAGAGCCTCACTTCCATTGCTTTCTGATCATAGAGGCATCCAAGAAGACTGGCCCAATTTTTGTTTAATTTTTACTTTATATTGCAGTATAATTGACTTATAAGGTTGTGTTCATTTCAGGTGTACAGCAAAGTGATTCAGTTTCACATATATCCATTCTTTTTCACATTTTTTTCTATATAAGTTATTATAGAATATAGAGTAGAGTTTCCTGTTCTATATTGTAAGTCCTTGTTGATTATTTTATATATAGTAGTGGTTATGTGTTAATCCCAAACTCCTAATTTATCCCAGCCCCACTACCTTTCTTTTTTGGTAACCATGATTGTTTTCAAAGTCTGAGAGTCTGTTTCTGTTTTGTAAATAAGTTCATCTGTATTATGTTTTTATATTTCCCATCTAAGTGATATCTTTCAGTGTCCTATCTTCGAGTCTTTTGATACTGTTCATGGGGTTCTCAAGGCAAGAATACTGAAGTGGTTTGCCATTCCCTTCTCCAGTGGACCACATTCTGTCAGAACTCTCCACCATGACCCATCCATCTTGGGTGGCCCCGCAGGCATGGCTTAGTTTCATTGAGTTAGACAAGGCTGTGGTCCATGTGATCAGATTGGTTACTTTTCTGTGGTTGTGGTTTTAGTCTGTCTGCCCTGCGATGCCCTCTCTCAGTGCCAGCCGTCTTACTTGGGTTTCTCTTACCTTGGATGTGGAATATCTCTTCAGGCTGCTCCAGCAAAAGCAGCCGCTGCTCCTTATCTTGAATGTGGGGTATCTCCTCTTGGATGCTCCTGAGCCATGCAGCTGCCACTCTTGTTAGGTCCATGAATCAAAGCAAATTGGAAGTGGTCAAACAGGAGATGGCAAGAGTGAAGGTCGACATTCTAGGAATCAGTGAACTAAAATGGACTGGAATGGGTGAATTTAACTCAGATAACCCTTATATCTACTACTGTGGGCAGGAATCCCTTAGAAGAAATAGAGTACTTGTCATAGTCAACAAGAGTCCAAAATGCAATATTTGGATGCAATCTCAAAAATGACAGAATGATCTCAGTTTGTTTCCAAGGCAAACCATTCAATAGCACCGTAATCCAAGTCTATGCCCCAACCAGTAACACTGAAGAAGCTGAAGTTCAACGATTCTATGAAAACCTACAAGACCTTTTAGAACTAACACCCAAAAAGGATGTCCTTTTCATTATAGGGGACTGGAATGCTAAAGTAGGAAGTCAAGAAACACCTGGAGTAAGAGGCAAATTTGGCCTTGGAGTTCAGAATGAAGCAGGGCAAAGGCTAATAGAGTTTTGGCAAAAGAACGCACTGGTCATAGCAAACACCCTCTTCCAACAACACAAGAGAAGACTCTACACATGGACATCACAAGATGGTCAACACTGAAATCATATTGTTTACATTCTTTGCAGCCAGAGATGGAGAAGCTCTATACAGTCAGCAGAAACAAGACTGGGAGCTGACTATGGGCTCAGATCATGAACTCCTTTTATTGCCAAATTCAGACTTAAACTTAAGAAAGTAGGGAAAACCACCAGACCATTCAGGTATGACCTAAATCAAATCCCTTACGACTATACAGTGAAAGTGAGAAATAGATTCAAAGGATTAGATCTGATAGACAGAGGGCCTGAAGAACTATGAAAGGAGGTTCATGATATTGTACAGGAGAAAGGGATCAAGACCATCCTCATGGAAAAGAAATGCAAAAAGGCAAAATGGCTGTCTGAGG
>SJXQ01002279.1:42324-148394 GCA_006408695.1 Aepyceros melampus
TGATGGACAGGGAGGCCTGGCGTGCTGTGATTCATGGGGTCGCAAAGAGTCGGACATGACTGAGCAACTGAACTGAATTGAACTGATTTTGTTTTTCTCATGTGCCAGACAATAAGTGCTTTATAGGTCTTATTCCATTTAACCTTCACAGTAACCTTGCTAAGTAAATAGCATTATTATCCTCATTTTACACAGGAAATTATTAAGTCCCAAGACAGCATGTTAATTTTTTCCAATATCACAGGGCTAATATGTGACAGAACATGAGTTCCAAGCCGTGGTCTCAGATACCAGAACCTGCACTTTAACCACAGAGACTTGAGTGAGATTATGCATGTTCACTGGTGACATGAGCCAGACACATAGTAAATGTTTAGCAAATATTGGTTTCATTTTGTTACAATTTCATTATGTAGTGTGCTTGTTAGAACATCATTTAAATACTAGATTCATTTCTAGCTGCCATATTATATTATAAGAATGTATAGCTGACTAAAGTGAGGAAAAATAAATAGGATATTAAAATTCACCATATATAGCCACATTGAGTGTTGGGCACGTTCAGTTTGAAGGAAAACGGATCCTGAATGTTGTATATGATCCCAACGGAATGGAACTTGATGGGTAAATAAGATACATGAGAAGAGGTATCTTAAAATTACCATATGTAAAGTAAATAGCCAATGGGAATTTGCTCTATGACTCTGGGAACTCAAACCTGGCTTCTGTAACAACCTAGGAGGGTAGAATGGGGAGGGAGATGGGTGGGCAGTTCAAGAGGGAGGGAACATATGTATATTTATAACTGATTCACGTTGATTTTTGGCAGAAACCACACAGTTCTGTAAAGTATTTATCCTTCAATTAAAAAAATAAACTTTTTTTAAAAATAAAAAAAAAAAAACTGAGAAAGTTCTTTTTCATAAACAGAGTTGCCCAAGGGTAGATGAACTGCCTCAGGAAAAAAAAAAATAATCAGATTGTTTCTGCAATGCAAGAAAGCCTACTGCACCTGGCCTTGGTTAAATTCGAGTCTTTGTCTAGAACTATCTTTTTATGAGATTTCTGGTTGAATTGTTGATGTTGTTTTTGTTTAATTGCTAAGTCGTGTATGACTCTTTAGTGACATCATGGACTGCAGCCTGCCAGGCTCCTCTGTCCATGGGACTTCCCAGGAAAGAATACTGGAGTAGGTTACAATTTCCTTCTCCAGGGGATCTTCCTGACTCAGGGAGTTGGCATGCAGATTCTTTACCACTGATCCACCAGGGAAGCCTCTTTCTGGTTGAATTCATGCTAAGTCACTTCAGTCATGTCACACTCTTTACAATCCCAGGGACAGAGGAGTCAGGCAGGCTACAGTCCATGGGATTCACCAGGGAAGAACATTGGAGTGTTGCTGTGCCCCGCTCCAGGGAATCTTCCCAACCTAGGGACTCTTACATCTCATGCATTGGCAGGTGGGTTCTTTACCACTAGCACCACCTGGGAAGCCCCTCCAGTTGAATCTGTTCAGTTCAGTTCAGTCGCTCAGTCCTGTCTGACTCTTTGCAACCCAATGAATCACAGCATGCCAGGCCTCCCTGTCCATCACCAACTCCCGGAGTTCACTCAGACTGACATCCATTGAGTCAGTGATGCCATCCAGCCATCTCATCCTCTGTCGTCCCTTTCTCCTGCCCTCAATCCCTTTTACTCATTCTACTGATTCAGATGTTCATCTCCTCTGGAGACATCCTCACAGACACACCTAGAAATAACGTGTTATCAGCCGTTTGGGCGTCCCTTAGCCATCAAGTTGACAGATAAAATTAGCTATCATAGATTGCCTTGAAGCCCTGGTTCTATTTCTGGTGAAAGCCTTACGCCTCCCAAGATTTCCTGTGTCAAAGGATTTATATTGTCTAAATAACCCTCTTACTTCCTAAGTCAACAGGAATGCAAAACTTAGACCCAGCTCTTGTTTCCATGGGGCAGCCTCTCCATTGACACCATGATTTTTATTTATTTTTTTTTTTAATTAATTTTTATTTTTTAGTTTGTTTTGCTTTACAATACTGTATTCGTTTTGTTACACATTGACATGAATTAGCCATGAGTGTACATGAACTCCCAATCCCGACCCCCTCCTCCACCCTCCCGCCCCACACCCTCTCTCTGGATTATCCCCATGCATCAGTCCCTAGCATCCTGCATCCTGCATCAAACCTGGACTGGCAATTCATTTCGCTTATGATATCGCACATGTTACATTGCCACTCTGCCAACCCATCCCACCCTCTCCCTCTCCCACAGAGTCCAAAAGGCCATTCTATACAACTGTGTCTCTTTTGCTGTCTTGCGTACAGGTTTATCATTACCATCATTCTAAATTCCATATATATGTGTAAGTATACTGTATTGATGTTTTTCTTTCTGGCTTACTTCACTCTGTATAATCGGCTCCAGCGTCATCCACCTCATTAAAACTGATTCAAATGTATTCTTTTTAATAGCTGAGTAATACTCCATTGTGTATATGTACCACAGCTTTCTTATCCATTCATCTGCTGATGGACATCTAGGTTGCTTCCATGTCCTGGCTATTACAAACAGTGCCGCGATGAACATTGGGGTACACGTGTCTCTTTCAATTCTGGTTTCCTCGGTGTGTATGCCCAGCAGTGGGATCGCTGGATCATAGGCAGTTCTATTTGCAATTTTTTAAGGAATCTGATTTTTAGGGAGAGGAATTGGAGGGTTCTTAGGGAAGGGTCACATCGCCACTCATGTTGTCTTTACCCTCGAGCTGCAGCTCTTCCTGCCACAACCTCGTTTCCTCTTCAGTCCTTCTTCAGATAAATACGTCTTCACCATCTCTCATTGTGCATGTCTCAGGTGCTAGTCAAGTGAATTTCTGCTGAATAAAATTATTTCCAAAGTGAATTTCAGAAGAAAGAAATAACAATAGCTACTGTCCTAATTTTAATAAATTACCAATTTTGATACATTTGTCATGTTGTAATTGTGTCCTAAGGAACAGAGTTTGGGAACTGCTGTATCTTTGTTAAATGCTCTAATAATCTTTAGATATTCCACTTTGTGGAAGAAGACCAGCATGTAATTTGGCAAATCTAGTTGGTTATTTCCTTTTTTGTTTTCTGTTATTTTTATCTTTATATGATTTCAAGCTTATAGAAAAGTTGCAAGACCAGTATCAGAAACTTGGGTATACCCTCTACCCAGATTCTCTAATTGTTTATATTTTGCCCTATTTGCTTTATTATTTTCTTTTTCTGTGTGTAATGCATGTAAGTAATGCATGCATATTATTTTTCTCTGAGCCATTTGGAGACATTTTTACTATATGTATTTTCTGATAAGAACAGATACTGTACTTGATCCTAGCTAAAAGGCTGAGAAGCAGTTGCTATACATATTTCCTAACAAGAATATTGTCTTACACAATTGTCATACTTTTATCAAAATCTGGAAATTTTTTGATACAAACCTCTTAGCTAACATTCCATAGACAAATTTGGTCAGTTGCCCCATGCATGTCCTTTGCAGTGATTTTTTTCCCCTCTGTTCAAGGCTCTAACTCAAGGTTACATATTGCATGTATTTGTCCTATCTTGTTAGTTTCCATTAAATCTGGAGTAGCTTCTCAGTGCTTCTCTATCTTTCTTGACATGTATTTTGGAAGGAGACAGGCCAGTTATCTTTAGAATGTTTTTCTTGAATAGATTCAAGTTAGGCGCTTTTGGCAGGAACACCACAAATGTTCTTTCAACCTCATTTGGCTTTACAGACGACGATCAGTTCTTCACCTCTGCACCAGCTGAGGTGTCCCATGGTCCAGCTCAGTCCTGACACTAGTTGCCTGGAGTGAGTGCAGACCCCAAGGTTAGGGACCCTGTTGTACAGTGTTGTCCCCACTTAAGATGCCAGCCATAAGAAGGGCCCCCAGGCTAGCTGACTGCAAATGCAGGGGTTCCCCAGTTGGGTTCAACGATTTGCCAGAATGACTCAGAACGCAGGAAAGTGCCATACTTAAGATTATAGCTGTATGTTTATAAAGGATAGCATTCAGAAATAGCCTAATATACAAAGGGCAAGGAGTGAGAGGCGGGAGACACAAAGCTTCCTTGTCCACCCTCTATGGCAACACCATCCCAGCACACAGTAGATCACCTTTACCCAAAAGTTCCCTCAATCTGATTTTCTTTTCAGTATGTAGGGATGGGTGACTAAATGATTGACCATTGTTGATTGGACTCAATCTCCAGGCCCCTCTTCCTTATGCAGTGGCAGGGCTGAATGTTCTGACCCTCTGATCACTCAGTTGGTTTTCCTGGCAGCAAGCCCCAGTCCTGAAGCTATTTGAGGCCTTCTCCCCCATGAGACTTTGCATTAGCGTGAGCTCAGGTATGCTTGGCAGGGGCTTGTTACGAATATAAGAAGACCATCAGTCAGGTAATTCCAAGGGTTTAAAGAGATCTAATGCCAGACCAAACATGTTTTTTTTAATTATACCACAGACCTTCTTAGTATGTGTTACCAGGTAGCACACGATGTTACGTTACCACATTTTTGATGATGTTAAACTTGGTAAGTGGGTTAAAGTGGTGTCCACTAAGTGTTTCACTACAAAGATACACTTTTCCCATCGTAACAATAAATACCTTAAGGGAAGTTATTTTGATATTGTGTAAATACTCTTTTCCTTATCAGTGCACTTACCACTTGGGCATCTACTAATTTTCCAACTTTACATGAATAATACCATCTATATGTATTAGTTAACATTCAAATGTAAAGAAGAGCTTTGTCTTCTTTATTCATTCATTATTTTTATCATTATGGACGCATGGATTTTTATTTTTTAATGAGTTATGCTGTGTTACTATCTTATTCATATTCTCAGATTATATCCAATTTATTGGCTTCTATGTCCTTTTGGCTCAGTCTATCAAATCCTAAAAGATGATGCTATGAAAGTGCTACACTCAATATGCCAGCAAATTTGGAAAACTCAGCAGTGGCCACAGGACTGGAAAAGGTCAGTTTTAATTCCAATGCCAAAGAAAAGCAGTGCCAAAGAATGTTCAAACTATTGCACAATTGCATTCATCTCTCACATGTTAGCAAAGTAATGCTCAAAATTCTCCAAGCCAGGCTTCAACAGTATGTGAACTGTGAACTTCCAGATGTTCAAGCTGGATTTAGAAAAAACAGAGGAACCAGAGATCAAATTGCCAACATCCGCTGGATCATCGAAAAAGCAAGAGAGTTCCAGAAAAACATCTACTTCTGCTTTATTGACTGCGTCAAAGCCTTTGACTCTGTGGATTACAACAAACTGTGGAAGATTCTTAAGGAGATGGGAATACCAGACACTTGACCTGCCTCTTGAGAAATCTGTATGCTGGTCAAGAAGCAACAGTTAGAACGAGACATGGAACAACAGACTGGTTTCAAATTGGGAAAGGAGTATGTCAAGGCTGTATATTGTCATCCTGCTTATTTAACTTATATGCAGAGTACATCATGAGAAACTCCAGGCTGGATGAAGCACAGGCTGGAATCAGGATTGCCAGGAGAAATATCAGTAACCTCAGATATGCAGATGACACCACACTCATGGCATAAAGCAAAGAAGAACTAAAGAGCCTCTTGATGGAAGTGAAAGAAGAGAGTGATAAAAGTTGGCTTAAAACTCAACATTCAGAAAACTAAGATCATGGCATCTGGTCCCATCACTTCATGCAAATAAATGGGGGAAACAGTGGAAACAGAGACTTTATTTTTTGGGGTTCCAAAATCACTGCAGATGGTGACTACAGCCATGAAATTAAGACTCTTGCTTCTTGGAAGAAAAGCTATGACCAACCTAGACAGCACATTAAAAAGCAGAGACATTACTTGGCCAATAAAGGTCCATCTAGTCACACCTATGGTTTTTCCAGTGGTCATGTATGGATGTGAGAGTTGGACTAGAAGGAAAACTGAGCGCTGAAGAATTGATGCTTTTGAACTGTGGTGATGGAGAAGATTCTTGAGAGTCCCTTGGACTACAAGGAGATCCAACCAGTCCATTCTGAAGGAGATTAGCCCTGAATATTCATTGGAAGGACTGATGCTGAAGCTGAAACTCCAGTACTTTGGCCACCTGATGCAAAGAGCTGACTCATATGAAAAGTGCCTGATGCTGGGAAAGATTGAAGGCGGGAGAATAAGGGGACGACAGAAGATGAGACAGTTAGATGGCATCACCAAGTCAATGGACATGAGTTTGAGTAAACTCTGGGAGTTGGTGATGGACAGGGAGGCCTGGCGTGCTACAGTCCACGGGGTCGCAAAGAGTTGGACACGACTGAGTGACTGAACCGATGTCTTTTTGATATATTCCCACATCACTCTTGGCATTTTCTTGCTTTCTGGGGGAGCTGAAAGTTTTAACTACTTAGCAGGATGTTCTAGACTTACCTTACACTTTCCTTGGGACCTAGGAACCCTGGTTCCTCTCAGTGGAAGGGATGGTATTTTAAAACCAAGGTCTAGGCACTAGGCATGCTCATTGCTACTAGTTTTTCAGCAGATAGAGCTAGAAAAAAAATACACAGACTAACATACACTAATATTTTATTTATTCCTACAGCTAGCTACCCATTATATTATAAACAATAAATTCTTACCTCTGATTTCAATCTAACACCTCAAAGTACCTTTTGTTTTCTTCCTCCAAAAATGAAGAACCAGGTTTCCTTCTTCTTTTTTTAATTGAAGTAATTTTATTTACAGTGGCATGTTCAGATGTATAGCACAGTAGTAAAGTTATGTGTGTGTGTGTGTATATATATATATATATGTACACATACACATATATTTCAGATTTTTTTCCTTTTAGGTTATTATAAAATATTGAATATAGTTCCCCAGGTTTACAGTAGGCCCTTATTGGTTATCTTTTTTATATACAGTTTGTTAATCCCAAACTCCTAATTTATTGCCCCACATTTTCCCCTTTGGTAACCATAAGTTTGTTTTCTATGTGTATAGATCTATTTCTGTTTTGTAAATAAGTTAATTTGTGTCTTTTTGGTTTTCTTTTAAGCTTCCACACATAAGCAGTTATCATAATTACCTTTCTCTGTCTGGCTTTCTTCATTTAGTGTGATAATCTTAGATCCATCCATGTTGTGCAAATGACATTATTTCATTCTTTTTCATGGCTGAGTAATATTCCATTCTACAACAAAAGAAGCAGGAATACACTGGACAAAAGACAGTCTCTTCAATAAGTGGTGCTGGGAAAATAGACAGCTACATGTGAAAGAATGAAATTAGAACATTCTACAACACCATACACAAAAATAAACTCAGAATGGATTAAAGACCTGAATGTAAGACCTGTTAGCATAAAACTCCTGGAGAGAAATGTCGGCAGGACACTCGTGGACATAAATCACAGCAGTATCTTTTTGGGTCCATTTCCTTATTGTTTATATGTTTGTTCTTGTGCTCAGGCCAAGTTCCAAGCTCTTTATTCCTTTCTGTAGAATCTGTTTCTTCAGGCTGAAGAACTTTCATTAGTACTTCTTTAGTATTGGTCTGATGGTGACAAATTCTCTGATTTTGTTTAAATCATCATTTTGCCTATAATCTTGAAAGATATCTTTACTGCAAAGATACTTCTCGGTTAACAGTAGTTTTCTTTCAATATTTAAACTGTTTTCCCACTTTTTTCTGGTTCTCACTTTTCTTGTGAGGAGTCAGCCAGCCTTCATTTCTTGCATGTTTTATGTTATGTTCATTTCTACACTATGTGTAAATGTTTAAGCTTTTCACTGACTTTAGGAAATTTTTGATCATGTGTTTAAATATTTTTTTTCAGTCCCATTTTCTTCTCTTTGGACTCCAATTGTATATATGTTAGACCATTTAATGTTGTCCCGGAGAACACTGAGGCTGTTAACTTCTCATAGCTTCTGTTTTTCCTCTGTCTTTTTGATTAGGTACGTTCTCAATCCACCTTCAGACTCAATCTACCTTCTACTGACTCATCCAATCTGCTGTTAATCAGCGGACTCTTCATTTTAGACTTTGTACTTCTCAGTTCTGGAATTTCCATTTGGCTTTTTAAAAAGACTTTTTTTCTTTCTTTGAAGAGATTCCCATCTGTTCATTATTACCATATTTTAAGTTTTTAAGTACATTTATAATAGCTTCTTTGAAGTCCTGTTGTCAATTCCAATATCTGAATCATCCTGGGGTCATTTTTTATTGACTATTCTTTTTCTTCACTATGGGTTGTAGTTTCCTATTTCTTCATTTGTTGTGATTATGTTTATTGTAGGCTGGACATTGTGACTGTTTGTTGAAAGTCATTGGATTATATCATCTTCTTTTAAAACAGGGCTGACCTTTATTCTTGCGGGCAGTGAAATTACTGGAAGGTACCTCTGATGGGTGGGACCCCAGTGTCTTCAAACATTTTTATAATTGGTAGCACCATTCCACTTTCAGCTTTCAACAGGTAATTTTTGCTTGTTCTCTTAAGAGTCTTCCCAAATACATGTTCAGCCTGGCTAGCCACTGTCTTTTGCACTCCTCCTTTATACCCTCCCCCACTCACAACACAGCCTGTCTTATCAGGTGCTTTGCCTTGCACATCCCAGCACTTTTGTTATTGTTGTTGTTCAGTCACTGAGTCTTGTATGACTCTTTGCGACTGCATGAACTGCAGCATGCCAGAGTCCCTTGTCCTTCACTATATCCTGGAATTTGCTCAAATTCAGTCCACTGAGTCTGTGATGTTGTCTAACCATCTCATCCTCTGCTGTCTCCTTCTCCTTCTGCCTTCAGTCTTTCCCAGCATCAGGGTCTTTTCCAATGAGGGACTTTGCATCAGGTGGCCAGACTACTGGAGCATCAGCTTCAGCATTCACCCTTCTAGTGAATATTCAGGATTGATTTCCTTCAGGACTGACTGGTTTGATCTCCTTGCTGTCCAAGGGATTCTCAAGAGTCTTCTCCAGCACCACAGTAATAAAGCATCAGTTCTTCAGTGTCAGCCTTCTTTCTGGTCCAACTCTCACAACTGTACATGATCACTGGAAAAACCATAGCTTTGACTAGATGGATATTTGTCAGCAAAGTGATATCTCTGCTTTTTAATACACTGTCTAGGTTTGTCATAGCTTTCCTTGCAAGGAGCAAGCGTCTTAATTTCATGGCTGCAGTTAGTGTCCACAGTGATTTTGGAACCCAAGAAAATAAAATCTGTCACTGCTTCTACTTTTTCCTTCTATTTGCCATGAAGTAGTGGGATTGGATGCCATGATCTTAGTTTTTTGAATGTTGAGTTTCAAGCCAGCTTTTTCACTCTCCTCTCTCAGCCTCATCAAGAGGCTCTTTAGTTCCTCTTCACTTTATACCATTAGCGTAGTATCATCTGCATTTCTGAGGTTGTTGATATCTCTCCCAGCAATCTTGAGTCCAGCATATGATTGAAAAATCCAGCCCAGCATTTTGCATTATGTACTCTGCATTTCAGTTCAATTCAGTCGCTGTCATGTTGAACTCTTTGTGACCCCATGGACTACAGCATGCCAGGCTTCCCTATCCATCACCAACTCCTAGAGTTTACCCAAACTCATGTCCATTGAGTCAGTGATGCCATCCAACCATATCATCCTCTGTTGTCCCCTTCACCTCCCGCCATCAATCTTTCACAGCATGAGGGTCTTTTCAAATGAGTCAGTTCTTTGCATGAGGTGGCCAAAGTATTGGAGTTTCAGCTTCAACATCAGTCCTTCCAATGAACACTCAGGCCTGATCTCCTTTAGGATGGACTGGTTGGATCTCCTTAAGTTAAATAAAACTTAGCAATTTTTATTAAACTGTTACAATTCAATTTAATTTAAGGGTGACAATATACAGCCTTGTCACACTTCTTTCCCGGTTTTGAACCAGTCATTTATTCCACGTCTGGTTCTATTGTTTCTTAACCTGCATACAGGTTTCTCAGGAGACAGCTAAGGTGGTCTGGTATTCCCATCTCTTTAAGAATCTTCCAGTTTGTTGTAATCCACACAGTCAAAGGCTTTAACATAGTCAAAGTAGCATAGTCAAACAAATGTTTTTTTTTTTTTTTTTCTGGAATTCCCTTCCTTTCTCTGTGATCAAAGAAATATTGGCAATTTGACCTCTGGTTCATTTGACTTTTCTAAATCCAGCTTGTACATTTGGAAGTAATTCTTGGTTCATGTATGGCTGAAACCTAGCTTGAAGGATTTTGAGCATAACCCTGCTAGTATGTGAAATGAGCACACCTGTGGTGGTGGTTTAGTCGCTAAGTCGTGTCTGACTCTTTCGACCCCTTGGACTGTAGCCTGCCAGGCTTTTCTGTCCATGGGATTTTCCAGGCAAGAATACTGGAGTGGACTGCCATTTCTTCTCCAAGGGATCTTGCCAACCCAGGAATTGAACCCAGGTCTCCTGCATTACAGGCAAATTCTTTACCGACTGAGCTATGAGGGAAGCACAACTGTACGGTAGTTTAAAGATTGAGAGCTGGACCATAAAGAAAGCTGAGCGCCAAAGAACTGATGCCTTTGAACTGTGGTGCTGGAGAAGACTCTTGAGAGTCCCTTGACTGCAAGGAGATCAAACTGGTTGGTCCTAAAGGAAATCAGTCTTGGATATTCATTGGAAGGACTGATGCTGAAGCTGAAGCTGCAATACTTTGGCCACCTGATGCAAAGAACTGAGTCCTTAGAAAAGACGCTGATGCTGGGAAAGATTGAAGGCAGGAGGAGAAGGGGACGACAGAGGATGAGATGGCTGGATGCCGTCGTTGGCTCAATGGACATGAGTTTGAGTAAACTCTGGGAATTGGTGATGGACAGGGAGGCCTGGTGTGCTGCAGTCCATGGGGCTGCAAGAGTCAGATAGGACTGAGCGACTCAGCTGACCTTGGAAATTCTTTAGCATTGCCCTTCCTTGGGATTGTCATGAAAACACATTTTCTAGTCCTGTGGCCACTACTGAGTTTTCTTAATTTGCTGACATGAGTGTGGCACTTTAACAGCATCACCTTTTAGGATTTGAAACCACTCAAATGGAATTCCTTCATCTCCACTAGCTTTGTTCATGGTGATGCTTCCTAAGTCCCTCTTGACTTCACACTCGAGGATGTCTGCTCTAGGTGAGTGACCACACCATCATGCTTATCTGGGTCATTAAGACCTTTTCTGTACAGTTCTGTGTATTCTTGCCACCTCTTCTTGAACTCTTGCGCTTCTGTTAGGTCCATACCACTTCTGTCCCTCGTGTCCATCCTTGCATGAAATGTTCTCTTGACATATCCAGTTTTTTTGAAGAGCTCTCTAGTCTTTCCCATTCTGTTGTTTTCTGCTATTTCTTTGGATTCTTAGGTTGAAAAAGCCTTCCTGTCTCTCCTTGCTCTTCTCTGGACTCTGCTTTCAGTTGGGTGTATCTTTCCCTTTCTCCCTTGCCCTTCCCTTCCCTTCTTTCATTAGTTATTTGTAAAGCACTTTAGAAGCCCTGAATTCAGCTCCATTTGGAACTGTGGCTGCTTTGGGGACCACCTGCCTTCTCCGTGGTGGGAGGAGTGCTGCCTGGAGGAGCGAGATTACTGCAGTGCAGCCATCTGCGTTTTCCTCTGCACGGTGGGCGGTTTAGCTGTCTCAGTTATTTGATCTGGTCAGATATTTTCCAGCAGGAGGACAAGTCTGGTAATCGTTGTTTTTTATAGGAGATGGATATTTAAGCTTTGTGGGTTGTTTTTCACTGTCATGTTCTCATAAACAGTGAAAGAAATAACAATAGTAATAGTGGTGCTCCATTTTTCTTTCAGTGGTTCCTGGACCTAGAAGCATTAGAAGTTCTCCGTGTTTGTAGCCCTTGCACTGGGTGCATTGTTAAAGGCAAATTCTTTGAGATGCCAAGATTCTCTTAAAGTGATTTTGAGGCAGACGTTACTCCTACTTCTTTCACAGAAGAGTGAAATCCAAGGTTGCTGTCTATTTTACACTTCCAGTATACACAAAATCTGTGGAAGTCCTATGCATTTCAAACTCTTGCTTTGATTAGATAGTTGGGTTTAATCCTCTTCTTTATAAATTGGTCTTGTAATTCAGCTATTCATTAACAAAATAATTGCTGAGGATGCATTTCCATTCATATTTTGATTATTAGCTTATGGAATAATTCCCTATATAAATTCATAATGTTTAACTTCTTTTAATTCATCCGTATCAGTAGCCTGTCTGCTTTCTTTAGATACCTTGCAATATAGCATGTTATTTAAAACTGTTTTTTGGAAACATTCAGGCAAGATTTTCTCTGTCTTTTCAATATAACTTTGAACATGTTTGCAGAAAAATTAAAATGCAGTAGTGTTCATTTGTAATATAAAATATTTATGTTGATTTGCCACCATTTTGTAACTTTACTTTTGAAAGTTTGTCTTTAAGGCCAAGTTCGGCCCTCTAAATGGGAAAATTGACCTCATTTCTGACCCTAGTTTGATGGAATTTACTGTAATCATTTACTTCATTCACAGCTTTGGCTTTGCGTGACATTAGAGTAATTAAAAAAAAAAAAAGAAATGACCTTCAAAGATGAGGATTTTTCCAATGTGACTACTACATATTTTCCAAAGGGAATTCCAAAAGCAGAGTTTTTACAACAATAATTCTATTATTAGGTTGAGTATGTAAGTTCCCAAGGCTGTTGCTTTGAAGGGAACAATATTCATTCAGATATTTATATTCTGGGATGTTTGCTTCCATTCTAATTGTTTCTCATATGCTAGTATCTGTCCATTTCCTTGCGTTTATCCTCCTACCTCTACAAGATTTGTTTCAAGCTATAGTAAGCTAAAAATGATCACATTGGATAACTATGGTATCAGTTGTTAATGCATTGCTTCATTTATTTAACAAATGTTTTTGAGTTCCTGAGTTGATCTTGGGAATACAGCAATGAATCAATAAAAGCCCCTCATGGAGTTTCAGTTCCGTTTAGTTCAGTTGCTCAGTCGTGTCCGACTCTTTGCGACCCCATGAATCGCAGCACGCCAGGCCTCCCTGTCCATCACCAACTCCCGGAGTTCACTCAGACTCACGTCAGTGATGCCATCCAGCCATCTCATCCTCGATCGTCCCCTTCTCCTCCTGCCCCCAATCCCTCCTAGCATTAGAGTCTTTTCCAATGAGTCAACTCTTTGGATGAGGTGGCCAGAGTACTGGAGCTTCAGCTTTAGAATCATTCCTTCCAAAGAAATCCCAGGGCCGATCTCCTTCAGAATGGACTGGTTGGATCTCCTTGCAGTCCAAGGGACTCTCAAGAGTCTTCTCCAACACCACAGTTCAAAAGCATCAATTCTTTGGCACTCAGCTTTCTTCACAGTCCAACTCTCACATCCATACATGACCACAGGAAAAACCATAGCCTTGACCAGACGGACCTTTGTTGGCAAAGTAATGTTTCTGCTTTTGAATATGCTATCTAGGTTGCTCATAACTTTTCTTCCTTTAATCTTCTTAATCTGGTTTAATGGAAAAGAGCCTGCATCTTTTTTTCTTTAACCCACATTTTGAACTTTTACACATTTCAAAAGCCCTTTGTGATTATTGTATGTGCAAGGATGTACTTTGTGAAAGGGGAAAGAGATTCAGAAGATTAAGGAGTTGTTTATAGTTTGATGAAGGCCATGTGCTTTTATTAAATAAAAAAAAGGTTTTAATTCTTATGAACATCTGAGATAGAAATACAGAATACTGAGGAAATAGATAAACAGCCATTTGTTGCTGTTGTGTTATGCTCAGTCTTGTCCAGCTCTTTGTGGCCCAATGTACTCTAGCCCATCATGCTCCTCTATTCACAGAGCAAGGTCAGTCATTACAAGGGAAGTAACATCAGTATTGGAAAGGTCATTTTGGAAGTGGTGGGTTTTATAAGAAAAAATTTCAGACCAGAGATGCTTTTCTTTTTCAGAAGAATCAATGAGATGGGAATAGGCAAATTCTATTACAGAAGAGGAGAGTTGTCACACTTTCTGGAGTTTAAGTGAGACTATCTAAATTAGTTACTTTTTTGAATTTTCTTTATTTTTTAACATTTGTGTGCATCTGTATTTATTCATGAACATTAGCTTCCTTAAAGAACTTTAAACTTATCTTTGTCAAAGTTATATGTACTTATATGATTTGATACCTTTTACAATGATAAAATTGAACATTCAGAGCAACAAGGTAAGTCAAAGGTTAGATTTCTCTAATCCTATGAATCAGAAAATGACGTCAATCATTGAACAAGTCAGTCACTAAATTGAATTTCATCTTCCTTACTAGGATCCGCGATTCAATGCAGAAGTTGACCAAATTACAGGCTACAAGACACAAAGTATTCTTTGTATGCCAATTAAGAATCATAGGGAAGAGGTAAGCCAGTTTTCCATTTTATCAAAGGTCATTTGGAAGCATTTTTCTTTTTGAAATTTTTTTTTTTTACTTTTCATACTTCTGAAATGATGCTTTAGTGCAATTACCTGGAAAGTGCTTAAATGTTCTGCTTGGTGTTTTTTATTTAGACTTCAGTAATAGAATTGTATCCTGATTATTTACTTTTACCTAGAAATACATTTTAGACGTATAATTTTTTTTACCTCTGTTTCCTGAAGACCTTACTCTATCCTAAGATATACAATTGTGGTTGTGATTATAATCAATTTATTTCATATTATATTTTGAACACTTGAATAATGCTTGTTTCATAAATGGTTATCCAATCTCAGTGGTCATCAACTGATTTTACTTTTTACTCAAAATGAGGTTTTGAAAAAAATGGATATTGTAGCTAACTCCAGGCAAAATTTATTGTGAAATTATAACAAGCAGATGAAAATAAGTTGGTTTATATTTCACCTAATTAGAAGGTTTGGATTCTGTAAATACTGAATTCTCTCTTCATTTTACATTTATTTGAAAAAAAAAAAAAGTTAATACATGATCATTTAAACTGAACGCTTCACTTGAGTGTTCTCAGCCCTGCATGCCCGTTACAAACAACTGTGGAACTTCTAAAAAGTTACAAATTAAATCAGAATCTCAAAGGGCAGGGTGTAGATACTGATACATTTTAAAGCTCCTCAAACAATTCTAAAGTGTAGCCAGGGTTGGAAATCCTCTCTCTAACAAATAGATTGAAAGAGCTATTTGTGGTTGTGAAGCTTGGCTGCAAGTAGGATCACCTGTGGAGCATTTAGAACTACTACAACCACAGTTGTTGTTCAGTCACTAAGTCCTGTCGGCTCCTGCAACCCCATGGACTATAGCCCGCCAGGCTCCTTTGTCTGCAGATTTTCCAGGCGAGAATACTGGAGTGGGTCCTTCCTGACCCGAGGCTGGAACCTGCATCTCCTCTCCTGCACTGGCACGTGGGTACTTCACCACTGAGCCACCCATCCAGTCTTTTACCAAGTTCCACAGATTCTTTTTCTATTAGTGTTTCCCATTTCTGCTTCTTTCTCTCGATTTCATTCCTGGTACCTGTACTGTACCATGATTCAGATCTTGAAGTAATGCCTGAACTTTTAAAATATTCTCCTAAGGAGTTTCTGTACTTTGAATCAGCTTTCCTTTGGTCCCCGCTACGTATGCTAAAACACAGCCTTCTAACTCTATGCTTCCAAAACAGGAATGTGCACATGGAATCTTAAAATGCAGGTTCTGAGTTCAGTAGTCTAGGTGAGCCCTGAGAGAGTCTGTCCCACAAGCACTGAGGTGGCGCGGGTGCACCCGGCCTGCGGTCACAGCTGGATGAACAGGTTCCCAAGTCAGCAATTTCTCAGTCTTCTAAATACCTTCTCAGTGCCTTAGAGTTGCTACATGGTTTCTTAAGGTAGTTACAGCCATGATTACTAAAAATACCTGCAGCTAAAACATATATATAAGATTAAATAATTACTAATTAATTGTGAATGAATAAATGAAATTGAAAGGACCATACATGGGCCAATGGTGTTCTTTAATTGGATTGCCAGATAAAAGAAATACAGAGCATATCTTATGCAGTATTGGGGTACGTAGTTATACTAAAATAACTATTTGTTATTCATCTAAAATTAAATTTGACTGGACAGCCTATGTTTTATCTGGCTGCCTAGTTATAAACCAAGGATGTAATTGTGTGCACTTAAGAAGGTGATGTTCAGCTTGTAGTTTATAAGTATATTTTAAAGCCATGGCCTGAGAAACAACATTGTACTGGTCGAGAGACTTAGCCCAAATCATGCTCTGGTTAAACATCTCTTTCTAAGTTGCATGAACACTGAAGATTGAGGGAATCCATGAGAATATGCAACAAAATCAACAGGGTGAAGAGACTGCCTTTCTGCAAGCGAGCATCCTCTGGGTACACGTTTCTGTCTTTGTAACTGCCAGTGAGGAAGTGAAGTCGTTCAGTCGTGTCCGACTCTTTGCAACCTCATAGACTGTAGTCTACTGGGCTCCTCCGTCCGTGGGATTTTCCAGGCAAGAGTACTGGAGTGGGTTGCTTAAACTGAAACAACAGGAACAAAAACCCCTGCTGTACTGAGGTACAAGTTAGGTAATCACATTCACTGATTGTAAGTGTATAATTTGATGAGTTTTTAAGAGATGCATGTACAGTCCTGTAACTACCACTGTCATCAAGATAGAAAACATTTGGGACTCCCCTGGTGGTCCCGTGCCTAAGACCGCGCTCCCCGTGCAGGGGGCTAGGATTCGATCCTTGGTCAGGCAACTAGATGCCACGTGCTACAGCTGAAGATCCCAGTGCAGCCAAATTAATAACAACACTAATAAAATTTTTAAAAGATGCAAAGCATTTCTGTCCCCTCAGATATTTTGCTGTGCTCCCTGTGGTTGATCTTCTCCTCCCTCAACCCCCAGCTGCCGACAGTCCTGACCTGTTTTCTGTCGCTGGCATCTTGCCTTTTCTAGAATGTTGTATGCATCATATAAGTGGAGTCACACCGTATGTAGTCTTGCGTGTCTGCCTCCTTTCCCTTAGTGTCGTGCTTGTGGTTCATCCACGCTAATCAATTTATTTCATATTATATTTTGAACACTTGAATAATGCTTGTTTCATAAATGGTTATCCAATCTCAGTGGTCATCAACTGATTTTATTTTTTACCCAAAATGAGGTTTTGAAAAAAATGGATATTGTAGCTAACTCCAGGCAAAATTTATTATGAAATTATAACAAGCAGATGAAAATAGTTGGTTTATATTTCACCTAATTAGAAGGTTTGGATTCTGTAAATACTGAACTCTCTTCATTTTACATTTATTTGAAAAAGAAAAGTTAATAAATGATCATTTAAGCTGAATGCTTCACTTGAGTGTTCTCAGCCCTGCATGCCCATTACAAACAACTGTGGAACTTCTAAAAAGTTACAAATTAAATCAGAATCTCAAAGGGCAGGGTGTAGATACTGATACATTTTTAAAGCTCCTCAAACAATTCTAAAGTGTAGCCAGGGTTGAAAATCCTCTCTCTGAGTGAAAACAAATAGATTGAAAGAGCTCCTATTTGTGGTTCTGAAGCTTGGCTGCAAGCAGGATCACCTGTGGAGCATTTAGAACTACTACAACCACAGTTGTTGTTCAGTCACTAAGTCCTGTCGGCTCCTGCAACCCCATGGACTATAGCCCGCCAGGCTCCTTTGTCTGCAGATTTTCCAGGCGAGAATACTGGAGTGGGTCCTTCCTGACCCGAGGCTGGAACCTGCATCTCCTCTCCTGCACTGGCACGTGGGTACTTCACCACTGAGCCACCCATCCAGTCTTTTACCAAGTTCCACAGATTCTTTTTTTATTAGTGTTCCCATTTCCACTTCTTTCTGTCGATTTCATTCCTGGAATGAAATTACCTGTACTGTACCATGATTCAGATCTTGAAGTAATGCCTGAACTTTTAAAATATTCTCCTAAGGAGTTTCTTTGAGTCACCTTCCCTTTGGTCCCCGCTACGTATGCTAAAACACAGCCTTCTAACTCTATGCTTCCAAAACAGGAATGTGCACGTGGAATCTTAAAATGCAGGTTCTGAGTTCAGTAGTCTAGGTGAGCCCTGAGTGAGTCTGTCCCACAAGCACTGAGGTGGTGCGGGTGCACCCGGCCTGCGGTCACAGCTGGATGAACAGATTCCCAAGTCAGCAATTTCTCAGTCTTCTAAATACCTTCTCAGTGCCTTAGAGTTGCTACATGGTTTCTTAAGGTAGTTACAGCCATGATTACTAAAAATACCTGCAGCTAAAACATATATATAAGATTAAATAATTAATTACTAATTAATTGTGAATGAATAAATGAAATTGAAAGGACCATACATGGGCCAATGATGTTCTTTAATTGGATTGCCAGATAAAAGAAATACAGAGCATATCTTATGCAGTATTGGGGTATGTAGTTATACTAAAATAACTATTTGTTATTCATCTAAAATTAAATTTGGACAGCCTATGTTTTATCTGGCTGCCCTAGTTATAAACCAAGGATGTAATTGTGTGCACTTAAGGTGATGTTCAGCTTGTAGTTTATAAGTATATTTTAAAACCATGGCCTGAGAAACAACATTGTACTGGTCGAGAGACTTAGCCCAAATCATGCTCTGGTTAAACATCTCTTTCTAAGTTGCATGAACACTGAGGATTGAGGGAATCCATGAGAATATGCAACAAAATCAACAGGGTGAAGAGACTGCCTTTCTGCAAGCGAGCATCCTCTGGGTACACGTTTCTGTCTTTGTAACTGCCAGTGAGGAAGTGAAGTCGCTCAGTCGTGTCTGACTCTTTACGACCTCATAGACTGTAGTCTACCGGGCTCCTCCGTCCGTGGGATTTTCCAGGCAAGAGTACTGGAGTGGGTTGCTTAAACTAAAACAACAGGAACAAAAACCCCTGCTGTACTGAGGTACAAGTTAGGTAATCACATTCACTTATTGTAAGTGTATAATTTGATGAGTTTTTAAGAGATGCATGTACAGTCCTGTAACTACCACTGTCATCAAGATAGAAAACATTTGGGACTGCCCTGGTGGTCCCGTGCCTAAGACCGCACTCCCCGTGCAAGGGGCTAGGATTCGATCCTTGGTCAGGCAACTAGATGCCACGTGCTACAGCTGAAGATCCCAGTGCAGCCAAATTAATAACAACACTAATAAAATTTTTAAAAGATGCAAAGCATTTCTGTCCCCTCAGATATTTTGCTGCACTCCCTGTGGTTGATCTTCTCCTCCCTCAACCCCCAGCTGCCGACAGTCCTGACCTGTTTTCTGTCGCTGGCATCTTGCCTTTTCTAGAATGTCGTATGCATCATATAAGTGGAGTCACACCATATGTAGTCTTGCGTGTCTGCCTTCTTTCCCTTAGTGTCGTGCTTGTGGTTCATCCACGCTCTTGGTGTATGTCGTGTGTTCCTCTATTATTGCTGAGTGGTTGTTCCATGGTGTGGATGTGCCACAATTTGATTATCTCTTCATCCGTTGGTAGGCTTTTGAGTTGTTTCCAGTGTTTGTCTCTGAGGAGAAGACACTGTTGATGTTTGCATACTGGTCTTTTTGTGGACATATTTTCGCTTCTCTTGGGTAAATATATACGAGGGGTATTTCCAGGTCATGTGTTGGGTGTTTGTTGAATTCTATCAGAAATTTCCAAAGTCCTTTCCACAGTGACTGTCCCATATGCTTTTTTACCATTGATGTGTATGAGAGTTCTAGTTGCTTCACATCCTAGGCAACACACGTTGGTGTCAATTTTTAAAAGTTTTAGCACTTAAATTTGATTATATGAATAAATAACCTCGCTCACAGTCACGGGCCATCTGCTCACTTACAGACCTGAGTAAAGTGGGTTGAGCCACAGGTCCCAGACTGTGATTAGCTCCCCCTAAGATTTCTGCTGCATTGTTCCGCACTCTCAGCATTGCCTGCCTCCAGGCCTCTTCCTCCTCCCCTGCTGTCCCTGCGATGATTTGATGAGAAGACTGAGCTCTTCACTGGTTTTCACAAAAGCTTATTCACACAGAACATTTCATGAGATAAAACATTTTCAGTGACTTCACTGGCGTCTTAGTAACTTTACTGATGGGAAGGTTTCCAAACACAGCTTTTTAAACATCTTGCTGACCCTCCCCGTTCGTTGTCCTCTCCTCCCACGCTCACACTGCTGGGTTTGAAATTATTTCCTGTGAGAATTATTTCTTCAGAAAAAAAGAATGAAGAGAAAGAGTCAGAAAAACAGTCATACTCTCAGCTTGGTTGTGGTATAAAAAGCCATTTAGCTGACCAAGAACACTAAGAAGATGAACTGTATGGATTCCAAAATTATCTTTAGATTTATAGCTACATAAACAAACTGGGGGCAGTGTTTGCTGTTGTGTACACAGCAGAAAAGTGCTCTTTCTCCCACGAAGCTTTTTAAATCACAGTGGGAGAGCCCCAGTAGGGATCTGGGGAGCAGTTGTTACGCTTGCTCTGGGCTTGAATCCCGTCCTCAACACTTACTTGAGAAACAGGGATGGAATTGGTTAATCCCTTGGATCTGCAGTTTCCTCATCTGCTGAATGAGGGTTGTAAAAGGACGTTGGTAAAAGGACAGGGTTGTTGTAAAGATTAAATGTGTTTGTTCATGCAAAGGGCTTGACATGGTTCCTGGCACACGGGAAGTGATCAATAAATGTCAACTGTCATTTGTTTAGAGGAGACATGGAACTTTCATGAGAAAAAAAGGATGAAGAGGTCATCAGTCACATAATAACCGGGCGGCTGGGATCAAAATGACGGCCAGCACAGTCCCTGACTGGTCTGTTCACCCTCTAACAATCCTTAAGCTTCAAGGAAAGATACTTTTCATTGTTTTTGCTCATAAATGAGGCAAAGTAAATTTGGTTTCTTCTCTTTGTGTTAGTGCAGTTGTATCGAGTAAGCGGACACTGACTCCAACTAATTACCAAGGAACCGAAGATGAAATGTGGTTATTGATGTTTATTAAATGCCTTGGCACCTTTTAGTGACCCCACTTTCTTAAGGTACCAGCTCTGGAGAGCTGATTGAAAGGAGCAATTGAATACTGAATACTAGAATCTGAACTACAACATAGTCCAGAATATTCAGGAAGATTTTTAAGATTCAGTAAAATATGTCATCACTTCATCTGCCTCTCTTCTTGTGAACTCTTTCAAGTAATTAAACATTTTCAGGAGTTCTTTTCATTAGTGTTGCAATTGTAAGTGTGATAGTGCAATGCCTTTTTGGAAGTCAAGATCATAGATATTCCTAAAACTTCTGTGATAGAATTTTTTTTTAAGTCATAGAGGATAAATGTTTACAACCTTACTTTCTCTGTATACTCCCTTCTAAGACAGGGGGGATAATGGGCAAAGGGTGGTGGTGGTAGGGAGCAGACTGGAAACGCTAGAACAAGCTAAAATAATTTATTTGGGAAAGGTCACAGAACTATTGGCTAGAGAAAATGAATGAAGACAAAAAGTAAAGGAGCCAAGGGAAAGAAAAGAGCCAGTCTAGGCTGTATAATAAAATGGTTTGAGGAACAACGTGGGTAGGACTTGGGAAATAACTCCTTATCCTGTGGAAACTGTTCGGAGGACTTGATGCGTGTTCATTCTTTTAAATCTTTGTCCCAACCAGAGGAGGTGGTTATTATTTTATTCCCACTTACAGAAGATGAAACTGAGATACAGGACATTTAGGGAACTTGGCCAAAGTCACATAACTCAAACTTGGCGAATCTGAAATTGAAAGCTAGGCAAGAGGGTTTTTTAAAATTCCACTGTGGATGATGACTGCAGTCTTTCTTCCGCCTCATTGTTTTCTTGAGCCCCTGCAGTAAATGTTTAGATTACTTTTGATTTGGGGGAGGGAAGTTCCCTGATGTGATATGTGACCACATAGAAGCAGGGCTTGAAAGTAGAGACAAGGAGAACTGGCTATATTCTGGTGACTCTTCAAAGTTGCGTTGAAACCGCTCTGCCGACAGACTTTTTTTAAATNGTTCCGCACTCTCAGCATTGCCTGCCTCCAGGCCTCTTCCTCCTCCCCTGCTGTCCCTGCGATGATTTGATGAGAAGACTGAGCTCTTCACTGGTTTTCACAAAAGCTTATTCACACAGAACATTTCATGAGATAAAACATTTTCAGTGACTTCACTGGCGTCTTAGTAACTTTACTGATGGGAAGGTTTCCAAACACAGCTTTTTAAACATCTTGCTGACCCTCCCCGTTCGTTGTCCTCTCCTCCCACGCTCACACTGCTGGGTTTGAAATTACTTCCTGTGAGAATTATTTCTTCAGAAAAAAAGGAATGAAGAGAAACAGTCAGAAAAACAGTCATACTCTCAGCTTGGTTGTGGTATAAAAAGCCATTTAGCTGACCAAGAACACTAAGAAGATGAACTGTATGGATTCCAAAATTATCTTTAGATTTATAGCTACATAAACAAACTGGGGGCAATGTTTGCTGTTGTGTACACAGCAGAAAAGTGCTCTTTCTCCCATGAAGCTTTTTAAATCACCGTGGGAGAGCCCCAGTAGGGATCTGGGGAGCAGTTGTTACGCTTGCTCTGGGCTTGAATCCCGTCTTCAACACTTACTTGATGAGAAACAGGGATGGAATTGGTTAATCCCTTGGATCTGCAGTTTCCTCATCTGCTGAATGAGGGTTGTAAAAGGATGTTGGTAAAAGGGCAGGGTTGTTGTAAAGATTAAATGTGTTTGTTCATACAAAGGGCTTGACATGGTTCCTGGCACACGGGAAGTGATCAGTAAATGTCAACTGTCATTTATTTAGAGGAGACATGGAACTTTCATGAGAAAAAAAGGATGAAGAGATCATCAGTCACATAATAACCGGGTGGCTGGGATCAAAATGACGGCCAGCACAGTCCCTGACTGGTCTGTTCACCCTCTTAACAATCCTTAAGCTTCAAGGAAAGATACTTTTCATTGTTTTTGCTCATAAATGAGGCAAAGTAAATTTGGTTTCTTCTCTTTGTGTTAGTGCAGTTGTATCTAGTAAGCGGACACTGACTCCAACTAATTACCAAGGAACCGAAGATGAAATGTGGTTATTGATGTTTATTAAATGCCTTGGCACCTTTTAGTGACCCCAGTTTCTTAAGGTACCAGCTCTGAAATGACGGCCAGCACAGTCCCTGACTGGTCTGTTCACCCTCTTAACAATCCTTAAGCTTCAAGGAAAGATACTTTTCATTGTTTTTGCTCATAAATGAGGCAAAGTAAATTTGGTTTCTTCTCTTTGTGTTAGTGCAGTTGTATCTAGTAAGCGGACACTGACTCCAACTAATTACCAAGGAACCGAAGATGAAATGTGGTTATTGATGTTTATTAAATGCCTTGGCACCTTTTAGTGACCCCAGTTTCTTAAGGTACCAGCTCTGGAGAGCTGATTGAAAGGAGCAATTGAATACTGAATACTAGAATCTGAACTACAACATAGTCCAGAATATTCAGGAAGATTTTTAAGATTCAGTAAAATATGTCATCACTTCATCTGCCTCTCTTCTTGTGAACTCTTTCAAGTAATTAAACATTTTCAGGAGTTCTTTTCATTAGTGTTGCAATTGTAAGTGTGATAGTGCAATACCTTTTTGGAAGTCAAGATCATAGATATTCCTAAAACTTCTGTGATAGAATTTTTTTTTTAAGTCATAGAGGATAAATGTTTACAACCTTACTTTCTCTGTATACTCCCTTCTAAGACAGTGGGGATAATGGGCAAAAGGTGGTGGTGGTAGGGAGCAGATTGGAAACGCTAGAACAAGCTAAAATAATTTATTTGGGAAAGGTCACAGAACTATTGGCTAGAGAAAATGAATGAAGACAANTGGAATGAAAACTGACCTTTTCCAGTCCTGTGGCCACTGCTGAGTTTTCCACATTTGCTGGCATATTGAGTGCAGACTTTCACAGCATCATCTTTCAGGATTTGAAACAGCTCAACTGGAATTCCATCACCTCCACTAGCTTTGTTTGTAGTGATGCTTTCTAAGGCCCACTTGACTTCACATTCCAAGATGTCTGGCTCTAGGTGAGTGATCACATCATCATGATTATCTGGGTCATGAAGATCTTTTTGTACAGTTCTTCCGTGTATTCTTGCCACCTCTTATTATTTTGTCTATAAATACTTAAATTCTTTTTCACAAGATATGGTCTTCTTTAAAAAAAAAGTCATGTGATAGTTGCACAGATCTGAATATACTAAAAACCATTGAATTGTACACTCTAAATGAGTAAATTATATGGTGTGTGGATTCTCTCAATAGAGCTATTAAATAGCCACAATGGCACTATCCTGTTAATAATTTTATAATTTCTCAAAAATCATCAAATAGCTAAAGTCCACATTTTCCCAGATATTGTTGAAAAGTTCTTTTAACACGCTTTGACAGAGTTTGAAACATAAGTCAGATCATGTTATTCTTTTAGCTAAAACCTTTCTGTGGCTTTCCATCATATTTAGGATAAAACCCAGACCCCTTGTATTGGTTCACAAAGGTCTGACCTACCAGCGAGCCTCACAGGATGTGGCTTCTCTCTCCCTCTGACTCTCTCTTGCCCACCTAACTGTTCCTACCTCAGGGCCTTTGCATCAGTTGTTGCCTCTGCTTGCAGGGCCTCTCCCCTGGATTCTCATGAGGCTGGACCCTTTCAGTTTAAACATCCTCCCTCAGAAAGACTTTCCCCATCACTCTTCTAGTCTCCAATCTGAAGTGGCATCTCAGTCATTCTTTTTCAGAACATTCACTTAAAAATGTTGGCATAGCGTGGGTGGTGGTGTTTTAGTTGCTCAGTTGTGTCTGACTCTGCGACCCAATGAACTGCAGCACGCCAGCCTCCTCTAACCTTCACTGTCTTCCGGAGCTTGCTCAAACTCATGTCCATTGAGTCAGTGATGCCATCCAGCCACCTCATCCTCTGTGCCTCCTCCTCCTCCTGCCCTCAGTCTTTCCCAGTATCAGTCTTTCCAGTGAGTTGGCTCTTTGCATCAGGTGGCCAAAGTATTGGAGCTTCAGCATCAGTCCTTCCAATGAATATTCAGGATGGATTTCCTTTAGGATTGATTGGTTTGATCTCCTTGCAGTCCAAGGGACTCTCAAGAGTCTTCTCCAACACCAGAGTTCAAAAGCATCAGCTCTTTGGCCCTTAGCCTTCTTTATGGTCCAACTCTCACAGCCATACTTGACACCTGGAAAAACCATAGTTTTTACAGACCTTTGTCAGCAAAGTGATGTCTCTGCTTTTTAGTATATTGCCTGGGTTTGTTATAGCTTGGGTTATTATTTACTGTATCCCGTTTTATTAATTTGTCTGTCTTTCCCTTTTTCTATATCACCCCCCCCCAATTTTTTTCTGTCCTGTTCACTACTGAATCCCCAGTGCCTGAAATATTGTCACATAATAGACTCATTAGACAATTTTACAAAAAATTGTCCACATACCAAGTGATTGGTATTTATAAAAAGTTTATTTGATAGAATGTGTCACTTCCTGTGTAAATAGAGTTCCAGTTTGATAGGTTATTTCTTCAAAGACCTGGGTTTGTTTTTTTTTTTGTAAATACCTTTTGTTTCTCTGGGTTTCCCTTGTGGCTCAGATGGTAAAGGATTTGCCTGCAATGCAGGAGACCTGGGTTCAGTCCCTGGTTGGGGATGATCATCTGGAGATGGGAATAGCTACCCACTACAGTATTCTTGCCTGGAGAATTCCATGGACAGAGCAGCCTGGTGAGTTACAGTCTGTGGGGTCGCAGAGTCAGACTCCACTGAGCGACTAACACTTTCACTTTTGTTTCTCTAGGAATTGGAAACTCTTGAGGGTATGAGATGATTGTTTAGTTTGCATCCTTCACATAATGCTCACTTCAGAACTCATTAAATAATTTACACACAAATTCTGTTTTTGTCATTTGGCACAACACAGAGTGCTTGTGTGTGTAAGCTTAGAAAGTTACCATGACACCTCGCTGGTTTCATTCTCTGTGATCCCTTTTTCCTTTTGTCCTCAGTTGTGGACCATCACAGACTTAGTCTGTGAGTTGTCTCTGCCTCCTGTGCTCCAGCGAGACAGCTTAAGAGCAGCTGTGATGAGCTGAATAATGTTCCCCCGGTGACATGATTAGTTGAGTATCTGGAGGTAGAGAGAGAATCCTGAATTCTCCAGGTGGGCCCAGTGTAATCACGAGGGTCCTTCCTTTTGGGGAGGAGGCAGGAGGATTGGAATATTGAGAGAGAAAAAATGTAAACAGAGGTTGGAATGATGCACTTTGAAGATGGAGGGACCACAAATTAAGGGATGTAGGTGACCTCTGGAAAAGGCAAAGAAAGAGATGCTCCCCAAGAGTCTCCAGAGGATGGCAGGCCTGCCAGCAACCTGGTTACTGGCCCAGTGAAACTGAGTGTGGATTCATGACCTCCCTAGGTGTAAGGGAATCATTTGTATTGTTTTAACCCACAATGTGCATGCTAAGTCGCTTCAGTCTTGTCTGACTCTGTGCGACCCTACGGACTGTAGCCCGCCAGGCTCCTCTGTCCATGGGATTCTCCAAGCAAGAATATTGGAGTGGGTTGCTGTGCCCTCCTCCAGGGGATCTTCCCACCTAGGGATCGAACCCATGTCTCTTACATCTCCTGTATTGCAGGGGTAAGTTATTACAACAGCAATAGGAAACTGACGGGTTGACTTTCAACAAGAAAGCCTGAATGATCACAGAGTGATCAGAATTATCCAGAGTGTTCAGAATTTAGTTTGACTTGCTGGCTTAATATTTACTGAAAAAGAGGCTGTAAAGAATTGAGATGGCAACTTCAGGTAGGTGATTTGGGTCATAGTTGATGGCATAGGAAAGATTATTAGGTGCTGTGGTAGCAGCATCAGTTTTATAGTAGAATTAAGCTCTTGATGGCTTGCTTTCTTGTATTTACACAGATCAGAAGCCTCTTGATCTTGCCCAGGGTGCTGAAATGAACATGTTCTTGTTGGTAATAAGGTATGTGCTAATGGATTGCATTTGTATATGTGGAAAAAAAATTTGAGTTCTTGAAACACATAGATGCGCTTTTAACAAAAACATGTATATTTTTTAATAGATTGTACACAAAGCTTTGAAACGATATGAAGGTCCTCTCTGGAAGGTAGGTTGGAATGACTTTGTAATTATAATACTGGGCAAGAAGATTTCTTAGGTGATCTCTTGTTAAAATTTGTTTTCATTATTTTCTGAAGTATGTGATTTAGTAATTATTTGATCTTATAATGTAAACCATTGTTATACTGCTGGACTTCATTAGGCATCCAGTGATTGTAGCAATTAACTGTCTCTTGTGTTGGTCTGACGCTTTTAGGTGGCCAAGTTTGTACAGAGCAGAGTGGAGGGATTTTTTTCTTAAGGATAGGATTACATTATAATTTTTGTTACAAACATTGATCTGTAGAAGACTCAGGAGGAATTTAATATTTAAATTGTCACAGAACACACATGTAAAATCTTTCTGGTTATAAACATTTCTTTGAGTTTTAGAGTTCAGTTATTTTCTAGCATTAACTATTTTGGAGCACGTAGTTTCTTCTGCATTTGAAAGCACTCCTTCTGTATATTTATGTACATGTCTGTTTGTAGTGTATAAAATTTAGGGTGATTTTCTTTGTTTAGAAGCTTTTTCAGAACTTTGAGGAAATTGTCTTTGAAGCGCACAACTGATACATTTCCCTATAAATATCCTAGCACAGTATTGTCAGAACTGTAAACCGTGTTCATTGTTGATCTTACCAATATGGTATCACTTCTGTTCCTGTCACTCGGTAGGGTATGTTTTAATTTCTGCACTCAGTTTCTAGGTAACGTTTGATCATTTTTGAGTGTGCAGTGGTACTGTCAAGATGAAAGGCTCAGATAGAACTATCATAACTTAATTACTTTTTATCAGTCAAGTATTTGAATCTAGATGTATCAGCTTGGAAAAATCTTTGTTATTTTCCCCTTAGAGTTAAGGTTTTTTGGCTGGAGGTTATTCTGGGTAGTGTTAGAACATGGAGTCCTCTCATGGTATAGGAAACAGTAAGTATTACAATCTTTAATACTTCTTGAGTTTCAGCATCTACATTTTGAATGATTAAAACTTTTCACTAATCTCTTTTCCTTTTGCCTTGATAATTTATATTTATTTTGAAGGCCCGATGCAGTCCATAATGCTTATCGCCAGGGATGCAAACACCTAACTCAAGCAGTGTGCACGGTAGGATGACACACGCATCTTTTGCTTAAACTGTGAACTCAGCCCTGCAAGTGATTGTGCTCAGTCATTGAAATGAGCCACTTTGTAAAATCTTGGGGGTGGAAACCATGTGTGCAGTTTGGCCCTCCCTATCTGTGACTTCATTCCAGAAAGTTCCAAAAAGCAAAACTTGAATTTGGATGCACCAGCAACTATTTATGTAGTGTTTGCATTGTAATAGGTATTATAAATAATCTGGAGATGAGTTAAAGCAAGCCAGAGTTGTGTGCAGATACTATGCCATTTTATATAAGGGCCTTCTACCTACGTAGATTTTGGTATTCTACTTGTATATCTGTCGCCCACAGATAGAGAGGGATGACTGCATATTTTTTTACTTGAGAACAAGTCAAGTTGTGGAATTCCATTTAGAGACTATAATCAACTTTTTAAAAAAGTCTGTGTATTGTGGGATAAGAAAAGCATGATCCAAAAACATTTATACAGAACGTTTACCATTTTGTATGTGTATGTAATATATGTATGTGTACTTATTAACACGTGAGTATGCATGTAGATATCTATATATGTGCATGGACGTGTGTCTTTGAACGTGGGTACATCTGGATAATGAAAATTTTTCTGGTGGTAAAATTTAAAGCCTGTATCAAAATCAGGATGTTTAGGTTCTCCATAATCCCATCTGGCTGTTTTACTTTTACCAGCCAGGCGAAAAGAGTTTTTCCTCCATGAAGATTAGTCTAAGACTAGAGCCTGGACACACTTGTTAGCTTGTGCTTCAGTTTCTTTAGGGTTGTCAGCATGCCACAGCAGTGCACCCTTTTTTTAAAGCATAGGGCTCAGGGCTTCCCAGGCGGTCCAGAGGCTAAGACTCTGCAGTTCCAGTACTTTCACTGTGCAGGGTGTGGGTTTGATCCTTGGTCGGGTAACTAAGATCTCACGTAATGCACAGCCAAAAGTAAACTGATAGCACCATTTAAAAACAAAAAACAAAAAACCCAGCACCCACATTTCTATGTGAACGCTCCTGGGGGACCAGCAGCACCACCCTGGAGATGTCATAAGCTCGGTCCCCTGCCTCTGCAGTCCAGCCTCCTTACACACCTGGTCGCTCAGTGTCCTCACACCTCTTTCTTCTTGCATCGGACAGAGGGCCAGGGAAGTGCCGTCTAGTCTCAACCATCTAAACTTGGTGCTTCCCAGCCATTCTTACTTGTTCTGGCTTTTGATTCATTTATTGAACTCAAAGGTTTTTCCTCAATTGGGTTTTTTTCTCTTTTTTGGTGGTGGTTCTTTCTCATTCTGTCTACCTTAAAAAATTACAGAAGTTGTTCCCCTGATCCTTTTAAAATTTCCTGATCTTTAATTTCTTTAGAATTGCTTAGATCCTTGTATGTTATGCTTCACCTTGTTTATGTTTTTGCTTCTTCTATAAACATCTGCGTAAAGCCTGCATTTAGGAACACATATGGATCCGTTGAAGGTAATGGGCATTAGATGAGTGACTACTATGAGTCAGGCTCTGTTTCCATTCTAGACTCTAAAGGTAGATGCGTAGATCATTGATCTGAGACCTTTTTTCTTTGCTAATATAGATGTTTGCATCTATAAGTTTCTTTTTTAAAAAATTATAGTAAAATACACATGATGTAAAGCTTACCTTCTTAGCCATTTTTAAGTTCAGTAAGCCAGTGGCATCCCACTCCAGTACTCTTGCCTGGAGAATCCCATGGACGGAGGAGCCTGGTAGGCTACAATCCATGGGGTCGTTAAGAGTCAGACACGACTGAGCGACTTACTTTCTCTTTTCACCTTCATGCATTGGAGAAGGAAATGGCAACCCACTCCAGTGTTCTTGCCTGGAGAATCCCAGGGATGGAGGAGCCTGGTGGGCTGCCGTCTATGGGATCACATAGAGTCGGACACGACTGAAGCGACTTAGCGGCAGCAGCAGCAGTGTTAACTCTGGGCTTCCCTAGTAGCTCAGCTGATAAAGAATCTGCCTGCAATGTGGGAGACCTGGGTTCAGTCCCTGGATTGGGAAGATTCCCTGGAGGAGGGCATGGCAACCCACTCCAGTAGCAACCCACTGCTTGGAGAATCCCCATGGACAAAGGAGCCTGGCGAGCTACAGTCCATGGGGTTGCAAAGAGTGGGACACGACTGAGCGACTAAGCAGCAGCAGCAGTGTTAACTGTGTTCACTTTGTTGTCCAGCAGATCTCTAGAACTTTCTCATCTTGGAGAACTGAAACTTGATACACATGCAAGAGCACCTCTCTATTTCCCATATCCCCACCCCCTGGCAACCACCATTCTACTTGCTGTTTCTATGCTTTAACTACTTTAGATATCTCACCTGAGTGGGCTTATACAGTAATTGTCAGGTTTATTTCACTTCACATAATATCCTTAAGGGTCATCCATGTTATAGCATGTGACAGTATTTCTCTTCTTAAGGTTGAATAATATTCCACTGTTAGGTATAGACCACCTTATCTTTATCTGTTCCTCTATTAATGGATGTCTGAATTGCTTCCACCTTTTGGCTGTTGTGAATAATGCTGCTATAAACAGGAGTGTGAAAATGTCTCAAGTTCCTGCTTTCATTTCTTTTGGATGTAAACGTCGGTGTGGAATTGGTGGGTCATATGGTGATTCTGGTTTTAATTATTTAAGAAATTTTCATACTGTTTTCCATAGCACCTGCGCCATTTTATATTCGTATCAACAGTGCTCCACTTTCTCCATATCCTTCCTGCAACACTTATTTCAGAGGATTTTGTTTGTTTCTTTGCCATTCTAATAGATATGAAATGGATCTAACTATAGTTTGATTTTAATTGCCTTGATTATTAGTGATATTGACCATCTTTTCATGTACTTATTGACCACTTGTATATTGTCTTTGGAGAAATGGCCTGTTTAATTCTCTTGCCCATTTTTTAATCAGGTTTTTTTTTTTCTTGTTGGTGTTGAGTTGTAGGAGTTCTTTGTCTATTCCAGATATTATCTCCTTATCAGAAACATTTTAATATTTATTTTTTTATTTAAATATTTGCAATATTTTCTCCAGTTTCCTAGGTTGTCTTTTCACTCTGCTAATAATGTTCTTTGCATAGACGTTTTCATTTTTTATGTAGTCTAATTTATGTTTTTTTTCTTTTGTCACTTGGACTGTTGGTATCACATCCAGGAAACCACTTCCAAGTCCAGGGCCATGAAACTTTCTTCCCATGTTTTCTTGTAAGGGTTTTATAGTTTTAGCTCTGACCTGAGGCATCTGTTTCTCCTGCCGCATTTCTCCTTGGCTTGTAGGTGGCGGCCTTCTTGCTGCGTCCTCACATGGCTTTTTCTCTGTGTGCAGGCATCCTTGCTACCTCTTTCTCTCCTTGTAAGGACATCAGTCGTACTGGACTAGGGTCCCACCCTTATGATCTCATTTCACCTTAATTACCCCTTTTAAAACCTTATAAAAGCCCTATCTCCAAATGTAGCTTCACTGGGGATTAGGGCTTCAACATATAAGGCCCTTAATCTGGTTGAGTAAGTTCTTTTTCCTTTCCTAGTTAACTGAGAGTCCTCATTATGAAAATCTGTTGAACTTTATTAAATGCTTTTCCCATATTATCAAAATGCTCATGTAGTTTTACTCATTTTGTTAATATGATTATATTGATAGACTTTGGGGTGTTAAAATCAATCTTATACTTCTGGGACAAATCTCAGGAGGTTGTGATATATTACCATTTTAATATATTGTTCATAAATACTTTGTTAAGAATTTTTGCTTTTTTGTTCATGATGGTTATTGGTTTATATTTCTCCTGTGGTTGTATTTCCCAGTGGTATTTCTGGTCTCACATAATGAACTGGAAAATGTTCCTTTTCAGTTTAAATACTCACTAGAATTTGCCTGTGCAGTCACATGGGCCAGGGTGTGTGTGTGTGTGTGTGTGTGTGTGTGTGTGTGTGTGTGTAGATTGTCATTACAAATTTGACTTGTTCCATTGCTATAGGGCTATTCATATTTTCTATTTCTTCTTGGGTTGGTGTTTGTAATTTTTGCCTTTCAATGAATTTGTCCATTTTCTTTTGGCTGTAAAACTCAGGGTAATAGTATTCCCTTGTGTTTTTAATGTCTGTGTGATAGGTAATGTTGTACACTCTTTTGCTCTTTATGTTGGTAATTTATGTCTTCTCTTTTTTCCAAAGATCAATCTGCCTAGCATTTTGTCACTTTTATTTTTGAAGTGATTGATTTCATTGAAATTTTTCTTATGATTTCATTCTCTTGATTTCATTGAAATTTTTCTCAGGCTTTTGCTATTGCATGGATTTTTGTTCGTTTTAAAGAATTTCTCCATGTTTTGGGCTTAATTTGCTCTATTTTATAGTTTCTTAAGGTTGTAGCTTAGATTATTCAAATTACCATACAATTCAAAATATATTCTAATTCCTGTTGGTGATTTCTTGTTTGAACCAATGGATGTTTAGGAGTGTGTTGTTAAATTTCCAAATAATTGGAGTTTTCATGATTGTGTTTTTGATTTACAATTTCATTTTGGTCATTGCACATTTTCTATATGATTTCCATCTTGTTAAATTTATTGAGACTTGCTTGATGACTCTACATATGGATTATTGTGGAGAATACACTAGAGAATAATGTGTATTTTGCTCTTGTTGGCATGTCCTATAAACATTCAGTCATGATGGTCGATAGTGTTTAGATCTTTTGCGTCTTGCTGACGTTTTTTTATTGTGTCAGCTGCTGAGAGAATGGTATTTAAACTCCAGATATATTTGTAGCAGTATTTATTTCTATTATTGATCACATGCATATTTATGATTTCTTCCTGATAATTGACCCTTTTATCATTATCTGGTGGCCATCTTTATCTCCTATAATAATGTATTTTGTTTTGAAATCTCTTCTGTTTGATATTAATATAATGTTTCAGCCCTTCTTATGGTTATTGTTTACGTAATATCTCTTTCTGTATCTACTTTCAACCTACCTATATCTTTTATATTTATTTTCTGTCTCTTGTAGATAGTATATGTTTGGGTCCCTGTCAACCATCTGACATTTTTTACCTTTTAATAGAATTTCTTTTGAGATTGTGGTCTACTTTTTTGGATTGTATCACTAATGCTAAGTTCCAGAGATCCTGGATCCTGTTATTTTTCTCCATTGAAGGTTATTTCCTTCCATTGTTTCAGGTCATTTTCGTGGCTAGGTTTGGATTGTAAACTGATCTGCATTCAGCTAGGCGGTATCTCAGCGACTGCTTGGAATCTATTTTCTGTGCATCAGTAAGAGATGTGAACAGAGTTGGGGAATCCCATATCTCTCTTTCCTTTGGAGGACTCCCTTACTTCCTCTAGTATTTATGGCTGCTCAGCTTTGCTTTTTTAATTTCCAAAGACAGACTGTTACCCAAGTACACCCTCGCTGCTGTGGTGTCCCCCCAGGACTGTGCTACCTCAGTGAATAGTTTTGGGGATTGGAAGTGTTAGTTGCTCGGTTGTGTCCGACTCTTTGCTATCCTATAGACTGTAGCCCACCAGGCTCCTCTGTCCAGGCCAGAATACTGGAGTGGTTTGCCATTCCCTTCTCCAGGGTGTCTTCTCAACCCAGGGATCGAACCTGGGTCTCCTGCATTGCAGGTGGATTCTTTACCGTCTGAGCCACTTGGGAAGCTGAACTTGGTCGCAAGGTAACGTGCTCTCCCGTCGAGTCGGCCAGCCCTTGTTCACACTCCAGCTCTTCCTTTTCTACTCCTCATGCTTTTACATGCAGTTCATTTTCTATACTCACATCAAACAAAAGGTTCAGGAGAGTGGCATGAATAAGAAACTGGAGCTCTGGTATCTAAAGGATTTGTAGCCCAAGAGCATGCTATGTTAAATATTTAATAAGATGAGGGAAAAAACTATATATCTAGTGTATATTTTTAGTATTTACTTTGAGTGATAAAGCATATGAAAGCCAGACTTGATGTAGATAAGCTACAATGCATTTGATACTCCCAACATTATCACTTTTTTCTCAGTATTTTAAATGTTTACTTGGGTAGATTCATGTTGACGTATGGCAAAACCAATACAATATTGTAAAGTAATTAAAAAAAAAATGTTTCCTTGGGTATTATTGTCATGTTAATAGTGTTGATTTTATGTGTAGATCATTTAAGGGTTCTGTTTTATGGGCATGAATGGTATTGTCTTACTGACTTCTTTATATCCAAGGTAAAATCCACTGATAGCTGCCTCTTCTTTATTAAATGCTTCGATGACACTGTTCATAGCTTCAGGGTTCCCAAGAACAGCCTTCAGCAGACAAGAGAGGTAATTTTATGGATTTATTTGTCTTTCGTAAAACAACATTTAAGGACATAAAGAATATCAAATAGGCTCGATATTAACATCTACCCTCTTGTTGATTATTATTTTTAATGGGAGTGATGATATAAAACTTTTGAAATTTGGCTTATGAATTTATTCTTTATCAACATGTACCTGCAAGTATTTTCTCTTCTTTTAAGAGTTTGCTTCTGTGAAAGTAAGGGGCCCTTAGTGATTTTAGAAAAAAGCCTAAATGAATATTCAGTCTGCCCCTAATTTATAGGTGAGGAAACTGAAAACAGTAAGATTGAAGTGCGGTCTTACAATCCTGCACCTGGCGAGCGACAGAGCCTGGCTCCAGCCCAGGTGTTCTATTTTATTACACTGTAGACTCAGCCTCTCTCTCTGGTGATTTGAATGATAGCAGCAAGCAAGAAAATTGGGATTGATGTGACAAAAATTCATTGTGTAGTTATTTAATGGAGACTCCATATTCCTTTAGATCAAGGCAGTATTATAAACTTACCTTGTTTTTTATAAATTATATAAGGGGTTAAAGGATCTGTTTTCCAGGGGCTTCCCTAAGTAGTGGGCTTCCCTGATAGCTCAGTTGGTAAAGAATCTGCCTGCAGTGCAGGATACCCCGGTTCAATTCCTGGGCTGGGAAGATCCACTGGAAAAGGGATGGACTACCCACTCCAGTATTGTTGGGCTTCCCTGTGGCTCAGCTGGTGAAGAATCCGCCCAAGGCAGGAGGCCTGGGTTCAGTCCCTGGGTTGGGAATATCTCCTGGAGAAGGGAACAGCTACCCACTCCAGTATTCTGGCCTGGATAATTCCATGGACTGTATAGTCCATGGGGTTGCAAAGAGTTAGGCATGACTGAGCAACTTTCACTTTTCCCTAAGTAGTATAGCATATAAGAATCTGCTTACCAATGCAGGAGACATGGGTTCAATCCCTGGTCTAGGGATTGGGAGACATGGGTTCAATCCTAGGTCTAGGCTCTACTGAGCCTGTGCTCTAGAGCCCAGGAGCCTTAGCTACTCAGCCCATGTGCCCTAGAGTCTGTGCTCTGCAGCAAGAGAAGCCACCACAATGAGCCCGCACACAACTGGAGAGTAGCCCCTGCTCGCCGCTGCTAGAGAAAAGGCCTGTGCAGCCAAAAATAAATATATAAAATAAAAATTTTTCTAAAACTGTGTCTTCCAGAATGATTAACTTTTGCCTTGCAGAGAACACTAAGCAATCCAAACCATGTCTGTCCTAACGTTTCATAAAAGGGTAAGATTTCATCCTGAGAAATGGCTGTGAGAAATGAGGTGGAAGGTAGGTAGGTATTTTTAGGGCACACATTTCATCTTTTTGTAAATCACTGATTTTTTAAAAACAGTAAAAGTTAAAACATCAGGGCAATTTTTGGCTCTCTTAAAATGATCTGAGTTTCTTGTGCTTATGGCAGCTTAGTAAATTGTTGCTAGATGTATTATTATGCAATAACTTACTCAACAAAGTTGAGAACCTATAATTCTTAAGAGACATGCATCATTACTTTGGGTGTATTTTGCTTTGTTTTTTTGAGCCATAATATTTTTCTCCATGTAAATTTTATGCTTTTCAGGTTGTTGTCATAATATGTGTTTCGAGTTAAAAGTGTATTTCACTTACTTAAATTCTTGGATTATCTCAGGACTGGCTGGAAGCAATAGAAGAGCATTCTGCTTACAGCACGCACTACTGTTCCCAAGACCAAGTGACTGATGATGAAGAAGATGATGCAGTTTCTGCTGTAGACTTGAAGGAATCCTTAGAGGTAAGTAGAAAATGTAACTTGAGATGTACAGCTAACTCTCAGGTTTTACTAAGAATATTTTTCTTAATATGAGGTTTTGAAATTAAGATTTTTGTCTACAATGCAAATAGTATTACTCTTTTAGTAATCCTCTGCCACTTATACTGTCTCTCTCATGGTAATAACTATCAAATACCTCTGTAAATAGGCTGTAATGATAGGCATGTGCCTACGTGTATCTTTTTTGGTTAAAATGTTTATGTTGTGATCAGATTGTCATTCTCTTTGAAAGCTGCTGCCAGGAGGGGAGGCATGCATTGCTTGCCTTACTGCCCTTTATGACTTCACTGTATATTTCAGAGTCTAAATAATGCAACCATAGTGATACCTTCCCTGGTCTGTAGTTTCATTTAAAAGCACGTGTAATCTCTAACTTCCTTGATTAGAGGTAAGGTTAAAGCGTCAGTGATGAATGGAGAGGCCCTCATCTGAAATGACATCAATGCCTCATCCATAGAGACATACCAACATAAGTAATTGAAATGAAATAGGTATCTTTTTTCTTGGCATCAGTTTTGTGGCTGTACCTTTTAAATGAATGGGTTTGGAAGAATTAGAACTACAAAAGGATAATGCATTTTGATTTAAATAATTATATTGGAATATGTGAATTTGCCTACTAAATTTAATCTTTTTTTAAATGAAATGAATTTATTGCAGAATTTGTTTCTACGTCAACAACTTTAGTGAATTGAAGTTTACTAATATCTAAGCAGTTTTATTGACTTAAGGATCTATCAACTTAAAATAGAGATTCAGATATTTTGAATCCCTAATCTTATTATGGAACATGAAAAAATTTGAGCCCTTCCATGTTTGTTGAAGACATTCCCCAGAAGTTGACTGTTGCCTTACCAGCACCCCTTCTCTTTTAAAGCCGAATATGTAAAATGACAACCATAAACATAATTTTCAGATCAGTGAACTTTGCAAAAGTAACATGTAGCAGAACATCTACATAACATTAAAACTGTTCGAATAAATAAAGAAGGTTTAAATATCTATGGGCTTCCCTGGTGGCTCAGAGGTTAAAGTGTCTGCCTCTAATGTGGGAGACCTGGGTTCTATCCCTGGGTCTGGAAGATCCCCTGGAGAAGGAAATGGCAACCCCCTCCAGTATTCTTGCCTTGGGAATCCCATAGATGGAGGAGCCTGGTGGGCTACAGTCCACGGGGTCACAAAGAGTTGGACACGACTGAGCGACTTAACTTTCACTTTAAATATCTATACCCAAAGTCATGTTAGACAAGTAAAAAATAAAACTGTGCTAAATAGTTGAACTTTTAATCAGTGTTCCTTAAGTGAAAAGAAATCCTGCCCTATTTATGTACCCTCAACAAAAGGGTAAATAATAAAACCTTGAAGGGCTTACAAGGCATGACAACTTCTTTCCCAGGATTATGGTAATTTTAAGACCTTTTTAATGGAAGTTACAGGTAAAATATAAGTATACTAAGTTGCATATCATTAAAAAAAACTTCCTTGAGGAAATGTTTCTTCTTTAGCTTCATTTTCCAATTTTAGAGTTATCAAGCACAACTCTACCTTTTATTCCTTAGTTGAATATTGTGTTCTTATGTTAACTTTAAAGTCATGAGGTTTTTGGCTTCTAGATTTTATAGCACCTGAAGTCAATGAGAGTTTCAGCCAGTGTTAAGTACCTGAGGTTTTGCAGGTTTACCCTTATCTCTTTTTAGCAGAAGTTGAGTGCTTCCCTCTGTCTCAATTTCTGGAGGTTGGTCAGAAAAGGTAAAATCTGACATGAGCCTGAATGTAGCTTGTGGTAGGCCCGCTCCAGAACACCCTCAGTCCTTGGACTCTTAGGTTGCAGAGAAATACTGGGGCCAGTTTGTGAAATAGATCTATTCTAGATGTCTATAGACTTTCTAAAGGAAATGAGGAACTCTCAGACTGGAATGTTCTGAAACTACCTGAATTAACAAAAATTAACCTCAGTCCCTCAACATGCTTTGGAACGAGTAAGTAGACTTATAAGAAATCAGGGTGGAGGGGCTAGGGGAGTGTCCAGAGTGCCTGTGTCATGATGCTCTTGGTCCCATTGTGCCTCTTCAATGAGGGGCCTTCAGAAACTTAAGCATTTTGTCTTATCCTTCAGTCTGTCACTGTCTTGAGGTTTGGCCTACAGGGAGAAAAGTGTAAGACAAATCATAATATGGTGTTGCCTTCATGGCAACTTGAAAATATTTCAGAAATAAAACTGGAAGAGAAATTCAAGCAGGTGTTGGTATAGAACTTTACTGTCTAATATGGTTGCTACTAGATACATGTGACTATTTACATTTAAATTAATTAGAGTTAAATTTAAAAATCCAGTAACTTTTTTTTTTAATTTAATTTTCGTAGCTGTGCTGGGTCTTTATGGCTCTAGTTGTAGCAGCGGGGGCTACTGTCTAGTTGCAGAGGGCCAGCTTCTCATTGTGGTGACTTCTCTCATTGCTGAGCACAGACTCTAGGGCGTGTGGGCTTCAGTAGTTGCAGTTCCCGGTCTTTAAAGCACAAGCTCAACAGTTGTGGCACATGGGCTTAGTTGCTCCTTAACATGTGGGGGTCTTCTGTGACCTGCAGTCTAACCTGTGTCTCCTGCATTGGCGGGTGGATTCTTTACACTGAGCTACCGGGGAAGTCCTAGTTCCTTATTTTAATTAGCCACCTTTCAAGTGCTCAGCATTTCGGACTCTTTTGTTGACTATGAGGGCTACTCCCTTTCTTCTAAGGGATTCTTGTCCACTGTAGTAGACATAATGGTCATCTGAGTTAAATTCACCCATTCCAACGATTTTAGTTCACTGATTCTTAAAATACTGATGTTCACTCTTGTTATCTCCTGTTTGACCACTTCCAATTTACCTTGATTCATGGACCTAACATTCCAGGTTCCTATGCAGTATTCTTTACAGCGTCAGACTTGACTTCCATCACCAATCACATCCACAACTGGGTGTTGTTTTTGCTTTGGCTCTGTCTCTTCATTCTTTCTGGAGTTACTTCTCTGTTCTTTTCCAGTAGCATATTGGGCACCTACCAACCTGGGGAGTTCATCTTTGAGTGTCCTGTCTTTTTGCCTTTTCATACTGTTCATGGGGTTCTCAAGGCAAGAATACTGAAGTGGTTTACCCTTTCCTTCTCCAATGGACCACATTTTGTCAGACCTCTCCACCATGACCTGTCCGTCTTGGGTGGCCCTACACAGTATGGCTCATAGTTTCATTGAGTTAGACAAGGCTGTGGTCCATGTGATCAGTTTGATTAGTTTTCTGTGGTTGCGGTTTTCTTTCTGTCTGCCCTCTAATGGAGAAGGATAAGACACTTATGGAAACTTCCTGGTGAGACTGACTGAGGGGGAAACTGGGTCTTGTTTAGTGGCCGAGGCCATGCTGCATAAATCTTTAATCCAATTTTCTGTTGATGGGCAGGGCTATGTTCCCTCCCTGTTGTTTGACCTGAGGCCAAACTGTGGTGGAGGGAATGAAGATAATGGTGACCTCCTTCAAAAGGTCCCAAGCACACACTGCCACACCCAGTGCCCCGAACCCTGCCGCAGGCCACTGCCAACCCGCACCTCTGCCAGAGACTCCTGGACACGCACGGGCACGTCTGGCTCAGTCTCTTGTGGAGTCCCTGTGCCTTTCTCCTGGGTCCTAGTGTGCACAAGGTTTTGTTTGTGCCCTTTAAGAGTCTGTTTCCTCAGTCCTGTGTAAGTTCTGGTGGCTCTGTGGTGGGGGTTAATGGCAACCTCTTCCAAGAGGGCTTATGCCATACCCAGGTCTGCTGCACCCAGAGCCCCTGCCCCTGCGGAGACCATTGCTGACCTGTACCTCCGGAGACACTCAAACACTCAAAGCAGGTCTGGCTCAGTCTCTGTGGAGTCGCCTGGTGCGCACAAGGTTTAGTTTGAGTCCTCCGAGCATCTCTGGCAGGTATAGGGTTTAATTCTAAATGTGATTTTGCTTCTTCTGCTGTCTTGCTGGGGCTTCTTCTTTGTCTTTGGACTTGGGTATCTTTTTTTTGCTGGGATCCAACATTCTTCAGTCAGTGGTTGTTCAGCAGTGAGTTGTCATTTTGGAGTTCTCTCAAGAGAAGATGAGCACACGTCCTTCTCTCCACCATCTTGCAAGCTAAATGTGGTACTTGGATGCAATCTCAAAAATGACAGAATCATCTCTTTTCATTTCCAAGGCAAACCATTCAGTGTCACAATAATCCAAGTCTGTGCTCCAACCAGTAATACTTAAGAAGCTGAAGCTGAACAGTTCTATGATAACCTACAAGACCTTTTAGAACTAACATCCAAAAAAGATGTCCTTTTCATTATAGGGGTCTGGAAAGCAAAAGTAGGAAGTCAAGAAACACCTGGAGTAATAGGCAAATTTAGCCTTGGAGTACAGAATGAAGCAGGGCAAAAGCTAATAGAGCTTTGCTAAGAGAACGCACTAGTCATAGCAAACACCCTCTTCCAACAACACAAGAGAAGACTCTACACATGGACATCACTAGATGTTCAACACTGAAATCAGATTGATTATATTCTTTGTAGCCAAAGGTGGAGAAGCTCTATACAGTCAGCAAAAACAAGACCAGGAGCTGACTGTGGCTCAAATCATGAACTCCTTATTGCCACATTCAGACTTAAACTGAAGAAAGTAAGGAAAACCACTAGACCATTCAGGTATGATCTAAATCAAATCCCTTATGATTATACAGTGGAAGTGAGAAATAGATTCAAGGGATAAGATCTGATAAAGTACCTGAAGAAAAATGGATGGAGGTTTGTGACATTGTACAGGAGGCAGTGATCAAGACCATCCCAAAGAAAAAGAATGCAAAAAGGCAAAATGGTTGTCCTAGGAGGCCTTAAAAATTGCTGAGAAAAGAAGAGAAGTGAAAGGCAAGGAGAAAAGGAAAGATACACCCATTTGAATGCAGAGTTCCAAAGACTAGCAGGGAGAGATAAGAAAGCCTTCCTCAGTGATCAATGTAAAGAAATAGAGGAAAACAACAGAATGGGAAAGACTAAGTATCTCTTTAAGAAAATTAGAGATACCAAGGGAACATTTCATGCAGAGATGGGCAAAATAAAGGACAGAAATGGTATGGACCTAACAGAAGTAGAAGATCTTAAGAAGAGGTGGCAAGAACACACAGAAGAGCTGTACAAAAAAGATCTTCATGACCCAGATAACCACAATGGTGTGAACACTCACCTAGAGCCATATATCCTGGAATACAAAGTTAAGTGGGCCTTAGAAACATCACTATGAACAAAGCTAGTGGAGATGATGGAATTTCAGCTGAACTATTTCAAATCTTAAAAGATGATGCTGTGAAAGTGCTGCACTCAATATGCCAGAAAATTTGGAAAACTCAGCAGTGGCCACAGGACTGGAAAAGGTCAGTTTTCATTCTAATCCCTAAAAAAGGTAATGCCAAAGAATGCTCAAACTACTGCACAATTGCACTCATCTCACACACTAGAAAAGTAATTCTCCAAATTCTCCAAGCCAGGCTTCAACAGTGTGTGAACCATGAACTTCCAGATGTTCAAGCTGGATTTAGAAAAGGCAGAGCATCCAGTAATCAAATTGCCAACATCTGCTGGATCATCGAAAAAGCAAGAGAGTTCCAGAAAAACATCTATTTCTGCTTTATTGACTATGCCAAAGCCTTTTACTGTGTGGATTACAAGAAACTGTGGAAAATTCTGAAAGAGATGGAAATACCAGACCACATCTTGAGAAACTTGTGTGCAGGTCAGGAAGCAACAGTTAGAACTGGACATGGAACAACAGACTGGTTCCAAATTGGGAAAGGAGTGCATCAAGGCTGTATATTGTCACCCTGGTTCCCTGGTGGCTCAGAGGTTAAAGCGTCTGCCTCCAATGCAGGAGACCTGGGTTCGATCCCTGGGTTGGGAAGATCCTCTGGAGAAGGAAATGGCAATCCACTCCAGTATTCTTGCCTGGAGAATCCCATGGACAGAGAAACCTAGTAGGTTACAGTCCACGGGATTGCAAAGAGTCGGACACGACTGAGCGACTTCACCACCACCACCTGTGTATTTAACTTATATGCAGAGTATATCATGTGAAATGCCTGGCTGGATGAAGCACAAGCTGGAATCAAGATTGCCAGGAGAAATATCAATAACTTCAGATATGCAAATGACACCACCCTTACGGCAGAAAGCGAAGAACTAAAGAGCCTCTTGATGAAAGTGAAAGAGAAGAGTGAAAAAGTTGGCTTAAAACTCAACATTCAAAAAACTGAGATCACGGCATCTGGTCCTATCAGTTTATGGCAGATAGATGGAGAAACAATGGAAACAGTGAGAGACTTTATTTTTCTGTGCTCCAAAATCACTACAGATGGTGACTGCAGCCATGAAATTAAAGGACACTTGCTCCTTGGAAGAAAAGCCATGACCAACCTAGACAGCATATTAAAAAGCAGAGATGTTACTTTGCCGACTAAGGTCTGTCTAGTCAAGGCTGTTTTCCCAGTGTTCATGTATGGATGTGAAAGTTGGACTGTGAAGAAAGCTGAGCTCCGAAGAATTGATGTTTTTGAACTGTGGTGATGGAGAAGACTCTTGAGAGTCCCTTGGATTGCAAGGAGATCCAGCCAGTCCATCGTAAAGGAAATCAGTCCTGAATATTCGTTGGAAGGACTGATGCTGAAGCTGAAACTCCAATACTTTGGCCACCTGATGCGAAGAACTGACTCATTTGAAGAGACCCTGATGCTGGGAATGATTGAAGGTTGGAGGAGAAGGGGACAACAGAGGATGAGATGGTTGGATGGCATCACCGACTCGATGGACATGAGCTTGAGCAAAAATCTCTGGGAGTTGGTGATGGACAGGGAGCCTGTCATACTGCAGTCCGTGGGGTCACAGAGTCGGACATGACTGAGTGACTTAACTGAACAAGTGCTCAATAGTCACATGTGGCTGTCACCTCGGACAATGCAGATATAGAATGTTTCCATCATCACAGAAAGTTCTTTTGGATCAAACCGGGATGGGCGCTTACATTTGAGGTGGCACTAGGAAAGCAGGGCTTTTATTCATTGAGGATCTCTTGATTCTTACAGGCTCTGAACTATACCTGTGTTATAAGAAGTAATGAACAGATGATGCTAAATTTTAAACAAATGAGAAAGTGATACCAGACTTTCTTGACCAAAGAGTAAATGAATGATTCCTAATTAAAGTGAATGCAGGAAGATGAGTGTACATCAACTCAAAGCTGATAGAGTGGTACCCATATAAGAAATCAGGCATATATATATATTCCACATATATATATATTCCATATATACATACATACACTCCATATATATATATATACACACACACACACACAACATGGAGTATAGGGTTATCCTTGAAGTGGATTTGACTGGAGTTTGGAAAGTTTGGAGATGAGTATGGAGCTCCAGGGCTCAGGATGCTGGCTGTTGTCTGCAGAGGAAGGTTATCTGGGTTCTACAATCCATTGTTTTTAAAGTTTAGTGTTATTAAGGTACAATTTTTATGTAATAAAATGAGGGCATTGTAGTGTCTTCAGTTTGATATGTTTCGACAAATACCCTATGCAGCCATCACTCCTGTCCAGGTATGGAATGTTTTTATCACCGCAAAAAGATCTCCATTCCCCTTCCAGACAGTGCTCTCTACTCCATCTCAGGCAGCCGCTGAGCTGCTCTGTCATCACAGTCTTTGTCAGCTTTGCCCATTCTAGGATTCCGGCTACATGGAATCACACCATATGTCTCTTTGGTGGCTGTCATCTTTCACCCACAATGTTGTGTGTATCAGTAGTTTCTTTTTATTGATGAGTAGAAGGCAGTCTGCTTTGGTCCTTTTTTTTGAAAATTGAAGTGTATTGATATACAGTGTTGTGTTAGTTTCTGGTGTACATCAGTGATTCAGTTAAACATAGATACTTTTTCTTACTATTTTCCATTATGGTTTATTATAGGATATAGTTGCCTGTGCTGTACAGCAGGACTTTATTTTTTATTTTATGTATAGTAATTTATATCTGCTTATGCTTCGGCTCTCAATTAACCAGCTATGAGATTGTCTGTATGTGGCAAATAGGCTGGAATTAATGACCTCTCTGCTATCCTAGCCACTCCTCTGTAGATACGTACTCCATTGGTACACATTTTTGAACTGTCTCCTGTGTCAGAGTGGACAAAGTAGTTTAACGTCAGCTTAAACCCAACAGCAGAACTCTGGATGGGAAGAAGCAGCAGCAGGAGACCTGTGTCCCAAGTGGGGCCCAGCTGCTCACCCGGGTGTCTGCCACCCTCTGTGGCTGAGGTCTGTGGGTGTGCTCCTGTTCTTGGGCTCTGTGCCCAGGTATCCTGGGTATAAAATACTGTCACACTTCAGCTATTAGAACACTGCTCGCATGAGAGCTCATTTATGTAGGCTCAATAAAAATGGAAACCTAAGAAGAGTCCCTGACATCAGGTGCGTGGCATGGATGTCAGTGAGACACCAAGCTGGGCTCTGCAAAGAACATATGAATATTAACCTTCCTAAATCCCTGGTGGCTCCAACGGTAAAGAATCTGCCTGCAGTGCAGGAAACACGGGCTCAATCCCTGGGTCGGGAAGACCCCCTGGAGAAGGAAATGGTAACCCACTCCAGTATTCCTGCCTGGAGAATTCCATGGACAGACACGGGGTACAGTCTGTGGGGGTGGCAAAGAGTGGAACATGACCAAGAGACTGAGCACGCACACACTATTAGATTTTTAGGTTTTTGTACTGTAACCAATAGCCACTAAGAGGAACTGATAACAAATTGGAGAATGTGGATTTTTAAAAATTGTGTTTATAACTACTGCTGCTTCTTAGCATCAATTAAACGCCATTAATTGTTTAGAATAGCAGAACCTGTTTGTATACAACTATGAAACCACATGTGTAGATGGAATCTTCTCCAGCTGACCTACAGTGTAACTCTTAAGTAAATTGTGGATCAGGGTAAGATTTTTGCTGTTAGAGATGCTGAAGGACGATGGATATAGTTCAGGTACTTGAGGATGATGCAGGAGAGTGTTTCTTGTCTTTAGTTGTAACCACAGGAACTCTGATTATAGATTCACTGTCTGCAAGTGAAGCTAGTGTTCGCTTTTGTGCACCCAGCTAACTTTTCACCATAGAAAAAAGAGAGACAGAAAACAGTAGTATTGATGTGCTCATGGGCAGGGGTATTAAATATGTATAGAGTGAAATGACAATTTTCTATTAATAAATTATGAGTGATACATTTGGTTGTGCGGTGCATGTTTTCAGTGGACCCTGATTGACTTTTTTCTTAACTGTGTATTTAAAGACTGTGTCTGAAAGAATTATCCAGCATATCGTTTCTGTTTCTGTGGTGACACAGAAAGGTATTGGCGCAGTGTAAGTATTCTTCCTATCCCCCTCCCCCCCCAAAAAATGAACTGCCCTTTTATGTTGTTGGAGCTCTCAAAATGGAGTCATGTACATTTTTAAGGGAACATTGCCTGTCACTAATGTGGTAGCGTGATTAATTCTGCTGTGGTTGAGCTGAGTTGAACCACTGAAAGATTTATCAGGTGGGAAGCATGAGTCCCTGTACCACCTTGGCACGGAGGTCTGATTTAGGGGGAGTAAAAATGTTGGGTGATGAGCCAGTTGATGTTAGGAGTACAAAGTAGAGAAGGTTCATGTGTGCGTGCTCAGTCATGTCCAACTCTTTGCCGCCCCTTGGACTGTAGCCTGCCAGGCTCCTCTGTCCATGGGAGGATTCTCCAGGTAAGAATCCTGGAATGGATTGCCATTTCCTCCTCCAGGGAATCTCAATCCAGAGCTGAGTTGAACCACTGAAAGATTTATCAGGTGGGAAGCATGAGTCCCTGTACCACCTTGGCACGGAGGTCTGATTTAGGGGGAGTAAAAATGTTGGGTGATGAGCCAGTTGATGTTAGGAGTACAAAGTAGAGAAGGTTCATGTGTGCGTGCTCAGTCATGTCCAACTCTTTGCCGCCCCTTGGACTGTAGCCTGCCAGGCTCCTCTGTCCATGGGAGGATTCTCCAGGTAAGAATCCTGGAATGGATTGCCATTTCCTCCTCCAGGGAATCTCAATCCAGGGTTCAAACCCTGGTCTTCTGCTTGGCAGACGGATTCTTTACCACTGAGCCACCAGAGAATAATTCATACGCTAAATGTATTACTCAGCCTACAACAGTGTGATAATCTTGATAAGGTCAAGGTTCTCAGAATATTTTCTTATTGCCATAACCAACCAACTTTACAATGATGGTTTTCTTGCTTCTTATTCTTGCTTCTTAGTTCCCTTTAAAGGGAAACTAAAAAAAAAAACTTATTTCAGAATTACATTGTTAGATTTATCTGATTTTTCAGTTTTGGACTTACAAATCTATACTAAGATGGGATGCAGTTTACATCATGAAACTATATGTTTTGCTTTTAGGGATCTGAATATGTAGAAATTTCAGATTACATGGAAGACTGCTTTACCTTATTTTTATAAGCTTTCACTGACTGAAAAAATGTCCTACTGGTCTGATTATGTGGGGGCTGTGCTCACTTAGATTTGCTGAACGAAAATCTGGTTGTGGTTTCCAAATGTTAGTATCATCTGGATTTTTTCAAACAAAAACAATTTCTAAAAGATAATGAGTGCATTTTATAATTTTTGATGAATTTAACAAGCCTACTAGGTGTGAATAAATCAGAAATCTGTCAGATATATATTGTGTAATGAGTTATTAGAAGTAATTGATACAGTTGTGTAGTATCTTGACATGTTGAATGTATTTAAAAGTTAGAAATTTTTTTTATTAATCTGTACATGGTTATATTCAGTTTCTAAGGTGATTTTCTCTCACCCTTTTCTCTCTGTTAGGAACTTGTCTCAATGATTACAGTATATCAACCTGTGAGATAAAGTTTCAATGGCAACATTAAAGCATATGTACTGTAAAAATCCTGTATTTAACTTTCCTTTTGTTTTCTTTTCCAGAAAGCACAGATATGCCAACAGAGACTAGATAGAGAAATATCCAACTTTCTCAAGATGATCAAGGAGTGTGACATGGCTCAAGGTAAAAAAAATAAAACCCCACTCTTTAAGACACCCATCACCATAGATGTTCATCCTTTTGTTGGTTATACATTACAGATAATTTTTGGTTTTGAATTCAGAATTGTATTTGAAAAACAAAGTTAACCTTCTGGGGCTATAATTCATTTTGGCTATAGAGTGAGAGCTCTGTTTATGAATCCCAGAAGACTTGGGTTTTGGAGTCAAATTGTCTTAGATTTTAATCCTTGTTCTGCCACTTATTACTTGTTACTTTTATGTGGGACAGTTAATTCTCAGAGGTTTAGTTTCCCTGTCTATAAAATGAAGAGGTTGGCAGTTCCCAGGTCTTGCTCTTTTGCCATTCTGTGAACATATACATGAACTTGTCTAATTATTAATCTCCTTTTCAAAAGTAAATTTTTATACCTTTACTCTTCTTTAGTTGTGAATTACTAAGAGTTAATTCTAAGTACTCTGGAAATCAAAATACAACCCAAAGCAAAATACAAAAATCCCAATATAAAATCCAATATGCAAATTAGGTTTTGAGAAAAAATTGATTACTTTGTAAATTAAACAGTTATCGTGTGCCTTAGACTTGAGACTTTTAACAATTGCTTTAGACTTTAGCTCTGATATGTTTGTAAATAACTCCTAAAATTTAATCAACTTAGTTGTCTATGAGATTATGACTGTATCAATTTTAATCATGATCTAGTTTGTATGTGCCCAGGAAAGATGAAGGAATGTTGATATCAGAATAAACTGAGCATAAAAGTTCTATATCTGTCCAGAGGTACCTCCGGCATCACTTTGCTTCATTTCAACAGACACTTATTTATATGAGTGATGACAGCTTGGGAAGGATAGCAGTCATTTTGATTATTAACTGCCAGCTGGAATATTTTATTACTTAGTGCTGTTTATGCTCAATGGGCTTTTAAATAATAACAGCTTCATTATATTTAATTCACATAAGCCTAGAATTCACCTATGTGGAGTATATCAGTGGCTTTTAGTATGGTCACAGACTTATGCAACTATGACTATCAATGGGCTTCTAAAATACCATCCTCACCAAGAATCCTCAAAACTCAGCTGAGATACTAACAACATTTAAAAGATACAGAAACTGTACAGAGTGAGGTGAAAGGTAAAGATTATTTTTTCTCATCTGGACCAAAGTAAGAAATTATATCAGAACTACCACCAAATTTTTTTTTCTTCTTCTTTTTAACCTTGAGACAGATGTCTTGGTTCAGGTCACCTGCATGACTTGTCACTCATAATGATGGCATGTATCGGTTGTGCTCTAGAGACACCCATGGCATTCAGTACCAAGAGTGCGTTCACTTTGCACAGTGATGTCTGGGAAACTTTGAAAACTATTTGTGATCTGACAGCACTATTTCATGTATCTACAGTAAAAGTCAGTGGTTTATACATGAACGATTATGGACATTATTTTCTGAAAGACTGGTGTAGGTAAATAGAAGAACAACACACCCTCAGAAATAGAGTGGAGATAATTTCATGAATGGAGTTAGAGTTTGAAGGTAACCGAGGCTGCTCTTAATGCCAGTGGGTTGTACAGAATAACCTGGCACATGGGTTTTATTAAAGGAAGCTGATAGATACACATCCTATTCAAAACTGCCTACATAGTTTTCCAGTGACATCTCAAGAGGCAAAACCAAAATGTTTGTGGACGGAATCCAGATCTTGTGGTTGGGATTGTTAGTTGGTTTACATTTTGGTACAAAGTTGTATGAATGTGAACTTTAAGACTCCACACCCTCTTTCTTACTGCGTCTTCTGGGGTACACATTCCGCTCTATGCCGCCTGTGTCCAGATCACCACAGCGCCTGCCCTTTACTCTCCCTGCCTTCTGGGAACCCCCCCTGCATTCCATGCTTAAGGGGGGTTGAGTCAGAAGGCTTTGAGAAACTCTTCCAACTCAAATGCTGTGAAATACTGCATTATTGCTGCCAGATTAATTTTAGAAAGTTATAGTTTAAAAATGATTATAAATGTGTGGTTTTTTTTTTTTTTCCCTGAGAAAATCTTTTTAAGTGTCCTTGAAACTGCAGAATAAAATACAGACTTTTTATCTTGGCATTTAAGGATGTTCTTAACCTGATCACAAATTGAGTTTTTAGCTTTAATTACAGTTCTTCTCCCCATGATCCCTGTGAACACTTTTGACCCAACACTGTGTCTTTGGATCCTCTGTTAAAGTCATACTTTTGTTTTCATGTGTGTGTTAGTCATTCAGTTGTATCTACACTCTTTGTGACCTCCATGGACTCTAGCCCATCAGGCTTCTCTGTCCAGGGCTCCAGGCAAGAATGCTGGAGTGGAAAGCCGTTTCCTTCTCCAAGGGATCTTCCCAATCCAGGGATTGAACCCTGGTCTCCCACATTGCAGGCAGATTCTTTACTATCTGAGCCACTATTGTTTTCATGAGTGGACCTTAAGCCTAATTTCTATCTGGATTAGTGCCAAAGTTACGTATCTGACATGGACAATTCATCATTCAAGGTGTAAAGAATGCAGTATTGAAATTGCCACAATTTGATCTTTACCAAAAGCCTGGTTGCAAAAATGAATAAAATAAACTTATAAAACTTTTGGAAGACTTCCTGAAGGCCATGTAGTCAATCTGTTCTACCCGACAACTCTAAATTTACCCTTAGGTGTAATAGCCAGGTTTTGACCATTGTAAATAATGTTGTATGGTACACGTATATTTGATCACATCACTTTATTATCATAGGATTCTTGGCAATGAGATGAATGGGTGAAAATATATTAATGTTTTTGAACTTGTTGATGTATACTTATAAGTAACTTTCCAAAAAAGATATATTACTTTACACGCCAAGTTTAATGTATGCACTTTATTGCTAAACGTGTATAGTAAATCCCGGGTTGAAGACATTATCATGTTTTTAGTTATCGAAAAGAAAACATCTTGAAAAGCACTTTTGTTCAACCCACTTACTTTAGTCAAAGTCCTGGACTTTGAGTAAGGATTCTTATCACCCCTTCACTGTTGCCATACCAGTCCAAGCCACCCTCATCTCCTTTGTGTGCTATTAAAAACAGCCTCCTGACTCAAATCCCACCCGTGTCCCTACAGTCCCTGCCCCAGGGATCCTTGTAAAACATTAGCGGGTTGATACTCTTAGCTCAAAACACCCCTTGCTTCCAGGTCTCCTCACTTAGTGTCAAAGATGAAGTCCTTCTAATGATCTGCAGAGTCTTCCTGTCCTATCTCACCTCTCTGTCCTCCTCTCCTGCCTGCCTCTCTGCAGCCTCACTGGCCTTGCTCTTCCTTAAAGCTGCCTGGGTGGCTGGCCCTTCTGCCTGGAAGGGTTTTCTCCAGGACTTTCCCTGGTCCCCTCCCCCTTGTTCCAGCAGAACCTTGCTTGATGCCCTGGGCCCTTGATCACTATCAACTTTAGAAGCATTCTTAGGGCTTCTTTGCCCTTGGCCCTCTGATTGGCTCCAGCTGACAGAGATCTTGTCAGGAGAAGGGGGAAGGGTGGGAGGAGGGGTAGGTTGGGGTCACCTCGCTCCCTCCTGCATGGCTGTGGTCTCCCTGTGGCTAGACTCCCCTCTCGATGGGCTCAGGGCCCTAGTCTATGACTCCAGTTCCCACTGCCCTCTCCCTTTGCCCTCTGTCCCAGGATGGTCCTGCCTGCCGGTCTGTCCACTCACCCTCCTCATCTTTGTGAGTCACCTCCTTTTAAAATTATCTTAGTTACACTTTGACTTTGTGGGCTCTTTCTGCCATGACGTTATTGATACCAAGTCCTGTCTCAGCGTCCGACTCGGACTCTGCATCTCCGGCCTTGCGTTGTTGTTCTCTTGGTCACTTACCAACCTTCACGTGTGTGTGTGGAGTTGATTGTCTACCTCTCCTGTTGGAATATAAACTCCACGAAGGGAGGAACTTTGCTCTGTTTTATTCACTGATTATCTTCACCTAAATTATGTGCATAGCACATAGTAGGCGCTTGTGTTCCCTTGGCCCTTGTCCAACCTCCCCTCCCGTTTCCTCACACACATACAGACAGACACACACACACACATTTTGAGTGAATGAAATGAGTAACATATTTAGCTAATAAATTTATAACATTTCTGTTGAATTCAGGGAGAAACAAGTACTACATTTGTTCTGTCAAGTTAATGATTATACAGATCATACAATTCAGTGAAGTCTTTTTTTTTTTTTTTACTTTATTTACTTTTTTGGACGCTAATTACTTTACAACATTGTATTGGTTTTGTGATACATTGACATGAATACGCCATGGGTGTACACGTGTTCCCCATCCTAAACCCCCCTCCCACCTCCCTCCCCACCCCATCCCTCTTGGTCATCCCAGTGCACCAGCCNTTAGTTACACTTTGACTTTGTGGGCTCTTTCTGCCATGACGTTATTGATACCAAGTCCTGTCTCAGCGTCCGACTCGGACTCTGCATCTCCGGCCTTGCGTTGTTGTTCTCTTGGTCACTTACCAACCTTCACGTGTGTGTGTGGAGTTGATTGTCTACCTCTCCTGTTGGAATATAAACTCCACGAAGGGAGGAACTTTGCTCTGTTTTATTCACTGATTATCTTCACCTAAATTATGTGCATAGCACATAGTAGGCGCTTGTGTTCCCTTGGCCCTTGTCCAACCTCCCCTCCCGTTTCCTCACACACATACAGACAGACACACACACACACATTTTGAGTGAATGAAATGAGTAACATATTTAGCTAATAAATTTATAACATTTCTGTTGAATTCAGGGAGAAACAAGTACTACATTTGTTCTGTCAAGTTAATGATTATACAGATCATACAATTCAGTGAAGTCTTTTTTTTTTTTTTTACTTTATTTACTTTTTTGGACGCTAATTACTTTACAACATTGTATTGGTTTTGTGATACATTGACATGAATACGCCATGGGTGTACACGTGTTCCCCATCCTAAACCCCCCTCCCACCTCCCTCCCCACCCCATCCCTCTGTGTCATCCCAGTGCACCAGCCGCAAGCATCCTGTATCATGCATCAAACCTGGACTGGCGATCCATTTCACATGTGATAATTTACATGTTTCAATGCTATTCTCCCAAACCATCCCACCCTCACCCTCTCCCACAGAGTCCAAAAGGCCGTTCTATACATCTGTGTCTCTTTTGCTGTCTTGCATATAGGGTTATCGTTACCATCTTTCTAAATTCCATATATATACATTAGTATACTGTATTGGTGTTTTTCTTTCTGGCTTACTTCACTCTGTATAATAGGCTCCAGTTTCATACACCTCATTAGAACTGGTTCAAATGTATTCTTTTTAATGGCTGAGTAATACTCCATTGTGTATATGTACCACAGCTTTCTTATCCATTCATCTACTGATGGACATCTAGGTTGCTTCCATGTCCTAGCTATTATAAACAGTGCTGTGATGAACATTGGGGTACATGTGTCTCTCTCAATTCTGGTTTCCTTGGTATGTATGCCCAGCAGGGGGATTGCTGGGTCATAAGGCAGTTCTATTTCCAGTTTTTGAAGGAATCTCCACACTGTTCTCCATAGTGGCTGTACTAGTTTACATTCCCACCAGCAGTATAAGAGGATTCCCTTTTCTCCACACCCTCTCCAGCATTTACTGCTTGTAGACTTTTGGGTAGTAGCCATTCTGACTGGCGTGAAATGGTACCTCATTGTGGTTTTGATTTGCATTTCTCTAATAACGAGTGATATTGAGCATCTTTTCATGTATTTGTTAGCCATCTGTATGTCTTCTTTGGAGAAATGTCTATTTAGTTCTTTGGCCCATTTTTTGTTTGGGTCATTTATTTTTCTGGAATTGAGCTGCAGGAGTTGCTTATATATTTTTGAGATTAGTTGTTTGTCAGTTGCTTCGTTTGCTATTTTCTCACATTCTGAAGGCTGTCTTTGCAGCAAACAAAAACCCACTTCCAGTAAACTAAAGTCCAGAACCAGACGGCTTCACAGCTGAATTCTACCAAAAATTTAGAGAAGAGTTAACACCTATCCTACTCAAACTCTTCCAGAAAAAGGGACGACCGAGGATGAGATGGCTGGATGGCATCACGGACTCGATGGATGTGAGTCTGAGTGAACTCCGGGAGTTGGTGTTGGACAGGGAGGCCTGGCGTACTGCGATTCATGGGGTCGCCAAGAGTCGGACATGACTGAGCGACTGAACTGAACTGAAGTATCTTTGAAATTATTCTCCATTATAGGTTATTACAAGATATTGACTATAGTTCCCTGTGCTATACAGTAAACTTTTGTTGCTTGTTGCATATCTATTTTTTTAAATTAGAAATCCAGCATTCTACTCATACTAATTCAAACAAGTGGAATCAAAATGCCATTATTTTTTTAGTTAGGTAAAAATTCCTAAGTTCTCTAAAATATATATATATTATACAAATTATTATATATATGTATACAAAAGCTTTTCTACTATGCTTGATAAAAGCTTGAGAAAGAACATTTTTAAAAAAGTGATGTAGATATTAGAGAACATAAACTAAATGAAATGGGAGCACTGAATATGAAATAGAAAAAGTGAAACAAACTAGGTAAAAGTAAAAGATTCTCACATAGTCCAGTTCAGTTCAGTGTTTCAGTCGTGTCTGACACTTTGTGACCCCCCTGGACTGTAGCACGACATGCCTCCCTGTCCATCATCAACTCCCAGACCTTGCTCAAAGTCATGTTCATCGAGCCGGTGATGCCATCCAACCATCTCATCCTCCATCGTCCCCTTCTCCTCCTACCTTCAATCTTTCCCAACATCAAGGTCTTTTTCAGTGAATCAGTTCTTCACATCGGGTGGCCAAAGTATTAGAGTTTCAGCTTCAGCATCAGTCCTTCCAATGAATATTCAGGGCTTGTTTTTAAACATGGCTGATCATTAGATACATATCTGGAGGTCTGGCACAAAAAATAAATAAATAAAAATAAAAACAATACCTAGACATTTGTAGTTTTCTAAAAATTCCAAGATAATTCTGCTATGCATATGGATTTTAAAAGTGATTACAGGGTTTTTCTATTAAACGGTAGTTTAATGATATAGAACTTATAATTTTTATGTTGAACAATGATGATAAAATGGCATGAAGTGAGAAATTATTACATAATCACAATAGTAAAAGATGTTGATCAGTTTTCACAATTAATAGCCAGACAAAAAATAAAAAATAATTACAATTGCAAGTGATAATGAGAACATGATTAATCTAACAATATAAAATAATTACATACAATTTTGGGAGTCAAGCAGAATGATGTGGTAAGTGGCAGTTCATATATCCACATGTTTCCTTCTTCTCAGCCAGTCTATGTTTTTTGGTTGGTGCATTTAATCCATTTACATTAAAGGCAATTATCATATGTATAATCCTATTACCATTTTCTTAATTGTTCTAAGTTTATTTTCCTTCGCTTGTATTCTGCCTAGAGAAATTCCCTTAACATTTATTGTAAAGCTGGTTTGGTGGTACTGAATTCTCTTAACCTTTGCTTGTCTCAAAAGCTTTTGATTTCTCCATCAAATCTGAAGGAGAGTCGTGCTAGGTAGAGTATTCTTGACTGTAGGTTCTTCCCTTCCATCACTTTAAATAGATCATGCCATTCCCTTCTGGCTTGTAGAGTTTCTGTTGAGAAATCAGCTATAGCCTGATGGGAGTTCTCTTGTATTTGTTGTTTTTCCTATGTTGCTTTTAATATCTTATCTCTGTCTAATTTTGGTCAGTTTGATTACTATGTGTCTTGTGTTCCTCCTTGGGTTTATCCTGCTTGGGACTCTCTGTGCTTCCTGGGCTTGGTTGATTATTTCCTTTCCCATGTTAGGGAGGTTTTCAGCTATTATATCTTCAAATATTTTCTCAGGTTGTTTCTCTCTTCTCCTGGGACCCCTGTCTCTTAGGCTGTTTTCATTTCTTTTCATTTTTTTCTCTATATTCTGTTCTAAGGTGATGGTTTCCACCATTCTGTCCTCCAAGTCATTTAGCCATACTTCTGCCTCAGTTACTCTGCTATGGATTCCTTCTGTGTGTTATTCATTTCAGTTTGTTTGTTGTTTAGTTTTGTAGGTCTTTGATAAATAGTTCTTGCATTTCTCAGTCTTTGCCACCACTCTTTTTCTGAGATCCTGAATCATATTCACTCATTATTCTGAATTCTTTTCCTGGAAGGTTGCCTATCTCCACTTCAGTTCAGTTCAGTTCGGTCGCTCAATTGTGTCCAACTCTTTGCAACCCCATGAACTGCAGCACACCAGGCCTCCCTGTCCATCACCAATTCCCAGGGTTTACTCAAACTCATGTCCTTTGAGTCAGTGATGCCATCTAACCATCTCATCCTCTATCATCCCCTTCTCTTACTGCCTTCAATCTTTCCCAGCATCAGGGTCTTTTCAAATGCATCAAGTCTTTGTATCAGGTAGCCAAAGTATTGGAATTTCAGCTTCAGTATCAGTCCTTCCAGTGAATATTCAGGACAGATTTCCTTTAGGATGGACTGGTTGAATCTCCTTGCAGTCCAACAGACTCTCAAGAGTCTTCTCCATCACCACAGTTCAAAAGTATCAATTCTTCGGTGCTCAGCTTTCTTTATAATCCAACTCTCACATCAATACATGACTTCATTTAGTTGATTTTCTGGGATTTTATCTTGTCCTATCATCTGGGTTGTAATATGGTCTTCTGCAATGTGGGTTTTTTTTTCATCCCCGTGGGTCTGTGGTTCTTCTTGTTTCTTCTGCCTTCCCTCTGAAGAGTCTAAAAGGCTTGTGTAAGCTTCTTGATGTGATGGATGGGCAGTGGCCTGTGCAGTAAAGCTTTAATCCAATTATCGGCTGATGGGTGGGGTAGTTTTTTCGCCTGAGGCAGCCCAGCCCTTGGATCTATATGCTCTATGGTTAATGTCGACCTCCAAGAGGGGTTATGCAAAAGGGGGCCTTCCCAGACAGCAGCTGCCAGTCCCCTCATCCCTGTGGTGAGGCCCTGCCAACCCATGTCTCCAAAGGAGACCCTCCATCACTAGCAGGTAGTTTTTGTTCCATTTCCTATAGAGTCACTGCTCTTTTCCTCTGGTTCTTGGTGCATGCAGATTTTGCTTGTGCCCTCCAAGACTGGAGTCTCAGTTTTCCCCAGTCCTATGAAAGTAGTCTTATAATCAAATCCCAATGGCCTTCAAGGTCAGATTCCCTGGTTAACTTTTGTTGGACTTACAAACAAATTGGGCTTATGAATGCACTTTTGGCATAGAACTCATTTGTATACAGGGGACTTAGTGTATTGTTTCTCCTACAGTCATGTTTTCTTTAATTACAGAAAAATATTATTAAGAAACCTCATGTGTTTAAGCAACTCAGAGTTTCATGTTGAAATCTGATATTCCTGACTTCATGTAAAAGCACATTGGATGTTTTGTGAGAATTGGAATGAGAAATATAGTTAACAAATCTAGGTTCAGGACTGATTTCCTTTAGAATGGACCAGTTGGATCTCCTTGCAGTACAAGGAACTCTCAAGAGTCTTCTCCAACACCATAATTCAAAACCATCAGAAGTGAAAGAGACACATGTACCCCAATGTTCATCACAGCACTGTTTATAATAGCCAGGACATGGAAGCAACCTAGATGTCCAAGAGCAGATGAATGGATAAGAAATCTGTGGTACATATACACAATGGAGTATTACTCAGCCATTAAAAAGAGTACATTTGAATCAGTTCTAATGAGGTGGATGAAACTGGAGCCGATTATACAGAGTGAAGTAAGCCAGAAAGAAAAACACCAATACAGTATACTAATGCATATATATGGAATTTAGAAAGATGGTAACAATAACCCTGTATGTGAGACAGCAAAAGAGACACAGATGTATAGAACGGTCTTGTGGACTCTGTGGGATAGGGAGATGGTGGGATGATTTGGGAGAATGGCATTGAAACATGTATAATATCATATGTGAAACAAATCGCCAGTCTAGGTTCGATGCAGGATACAGGATGCTTGGGGCTGGTGCACTGGGATGATCCAGAGGTATGGAATTGGGGGTGGGGGGGAGAAGGGGGATGAGGGTTAAGGATTGGGAACACGTGTACACCCATGGAGGATTCATGTTGACATATAGCAAAACCAATACAATATTGTAAAGTAAAAATAAATTTAAAAAAATTTTTTTATTTAAGAAACATGTATAATATCATATGTGAAACAAATTGCCAGTCTAGGTTCGATGCAGGATACAGGATGCTTGGGGCTGGTGCACTGGGATGATCCAGAGGTATGGAATTGGGGGTGGGGGGGAGAAGGGGGATGAGGGTTAAGGATTGGGAACACGTGTACACCCATGGAGGATTCATGTTGACGTATAGCAAAACCAATACAATATTGTAAAGTAAAAATAAATTTAAAAAAATTTTTTTATTTAAAACAAAATAAAATAAAATAAAATAAAATGGCTGGGGAAATAATGTCTTTGTCATTCACTCTAAGTGGTAAAAAGGAACCACAGACTTAGTGGAGGTCTGGTTGGGGAGGGAGTGTGCAGCTGTATCTAAGTGACACCAGATTTCTGCATGCCAACCTGCCTCTGCCAGGTGCTGGCTCTGCATTGTTTGGGTTATTTATTAACTCAAATAATGTTTTTTTTTCATTTTTAAACTAGCATAACAATATAGAAAATGTTCTTTAGCTTAATAAGTGTTTTGAAAATCATTGTGATTGCCTTTTCTCAAGGAAAAAGGGTACAAATTTCCATTTGATACCCCCAAAAAGTTCCATTGTTCTTGTGTAGAAACATATTCATCACTCTTGTAGTAGTTCACTTAACTATGAACTACTAAAAGAAGGTGATCCCCCCTGTTGTCCTGTGTTCTGTCCTCTCTTTTGATATCACAGTCTTCAAAATATGAACCGGACCTTATTGACCTGCTTCTCAATAATTACCTAACAAGAATCCAAGGCATCCAAAGTTATAATATACAAAATTAAAGAGAGGCCAAAGACCAAGAGTCTTTTCCTACTACCTGAGAACTACTGTCGTTTCAGTGATTTTGCCAAGCCTTTGCTCCTCTGTGTTTTAACTGTCTTTTGGGTTTCAGCCATTGTTGACCCAACCAGCCAGATAAGTGATTCTTAAACTCTTTGGCTGAAACATTAGCACTTAGTGGGTTGTGAGAAATGGTCCTGCATTAACAGAAAATTGTAAAATAAAGTGTTGGTTAGTAACAGGAATGTTATTTATTTTTCCTGATGCCACATTTTTATATCTTATTTGCAGTAAATAACATAGTGCCTGTATTTAGTAGAGTAGTATGACATGTTGTTTTTCAACTTAAACCATGATTCACTGGAAAATTTTGAGAATTTTCAACTTCACTGGACAGACTGTAAATTTTATCTTTTCATTCTTCTTTTTTGACCTATTTCTTTTGGTAGCCAAAACTTAATTTCATCTTCCAAAATTTCCCTTAAAATGGTTCAAGGATGAGGTTCAGGGTTTTTGAACCCTTTAAGGACACTACACACTCATGCACTACATCTTAGTTCAGTTCAGTTCAGTCGCTCAGTCGTGTCCGACTCTTTACGACCCCATGAAGCAGCACGCCAGGCCTCCCTGTCCATCACCAACTCCCGGAGTTCACTCAGACTCACGTCCATCAAGTCCGTGATGCCATCCAGCCATCTCATCCTCTGTCGTCCCCTTCTCCTCCTGCCCCCAATCCCTCCCAGCATCAGAGTCTTTTCCAATGAGTCAACTCTTCACATGAGGTGGCCAAAGTACTGGAGTTTCAGCTTTAGCATCATTCCTTCCAAAGAAATCCCAGGGCTGATCTCCTTCAGAATGGACTGGTTGGATCTCCTTGCAGTCCAAGGGACTCTCAAGAGTCTTCTCCAACACCACAGTTCAAAAGCATCAATTCTTCAGCACTCAGCCTTCTTCACAGTCCAACTCTCACATCCATACATGACCACAGGAAAAACCATAAGCACCTGGCAAATAATTGCTACTCAGTTGCTGTTTATTGATTGAACAGATGACTCAAATATAGAGGGTCTGTGACATCCATATCAAATTTTGCATCAGATATAATAAGACAATTTCAAATGATTAGAATGATTATAAGAGAACAACTAGTTTCACCTAGTTCAGAATGCCTTTGACCTATTGACAAAAAAAGAAGTAGAGAGATCAGCTTCAAAGATCTTTTTCAAGCTTTGGTGAAGGGGCTGATGTTGAGGTAAGAGCTGATTTGAAATTACAACTATAGTACATCCATGGATACAGTGCTCTGAGATAAAGGACACTCAGAAAATATTCTTGCTGATTGTTCCTAAACTTTACATTTCTTAAGCATGCCAAAATTAATGGCAAAGAAACAAGATTCACACATATAACCCTAATTTGCCAGTTTTATAGCTTTGTGTTTCAGCTAGACATTTTTTCCCCCAAAGCATATATATATTAGAGTTAAATCACATATATCTTAGGGGCTACTCAAATGTGACTAGCCTTTGGTTTGGGGGACAGTGTTTTTATAAAAATGATAATAAGCATATTTTAAAAGCTACATCGAATTAATTGTTTTAATAAGACCACAGAGGCACCATACAAGCAATAAGAAATAACCCAGAATTAGTTTTGCTTTAGTTGAATAATAACCATTTTCAAAAGCACTTGTATTTTGAGCTGAAGAATGCTTGCTTCTCTCATTTTTTGTCTAATATTTTATAAATTAAATGAAATGTAATGATTCTGTGACCTTTGAGAAATCTCTTGTCTGAATCAGTGTTTATTTGGTTAAGCCTGAACAGGATGATCTCAGTTGTGACAAAATTATTAGGAAACTGTCATATGACATTATCAATTTCAGTATCATGAGAGCAGTTTTAGAACAGTGTTTTACTGTGCATAGTTCTGTTTTAGGAAAAAAACAATGATGTATCACTCCCACTTAAGGATATATTGCTACTTCTGGTCATATATCTTGAACTCTAATCACTCCTCAAAGGCCAGGGCTTCTTTCCCTCGGATATTTGTGGTCAGTTAAACTGCTGAGTTAGCCAATGATCAGAATAAAAGGATGAAAAAATTAAATTGCAATTTGAACTGTGGATATCATTGTTTTTTCCATTCTTACTGTTAACATGAGCATTAGTTATTTTACAATTTAAAATGAAAGTTTGAAATAATTATAATTCATCATATTAGATGGACAATTGAGAGGTGTTGGAAAATGCTCAGACAAGCCAATTTACAAAATACATACTGACTGTAGTATATTTTCACTTAGAAATTATTTCCTTTACATTCAGGGTACATGGAAACACTTAAGAGTATGCAAAGTTGTGAATATGAAGGCTATTAAAAGATCAGCTCAATATGTTATTGCTGAAAACCCACTGCAGTGCTGGCCTTGACATGACCTATAGAATTTTATGTTGGCAGGAAACCAGCTTGGAAATTTGTTCTGTAGCAATCATTGTGGCAATATACTTCCAGGAATTAAATCCTTTACATTGCATGGCAGTGTTGCCAGAGAGAAAATAAGGATCTCTTCTGATAGCAACCATGAAGTGGGCTTTGGCCAGAAATTCAAAGCCATATGTTAGCCTTGTCAAAATTGATATGAATCTGCTTACAAAAACCTTGCTCAGTGGCTTTGCCAGGAACCCTGTGTCTGTGTCCTGCCGGAAAGCCATTGCATGCGTTATCACTGCCAGAAATTGATGCTGCCCTGGGATAATCTAACAGCACTAAAAACTCAACCTCTGGATTTCTATCGCCAGACCTTAACTATTAACAGAGCCTGTGAGTGTATTACAGGGAAATAAGGCCTATTTGCCCTCTCAGGGGTGAAAGTGGGCAATCCTGTTGGCTTCAAATACTTAGAGTTAATTAGTGTTTTGGAAAGGATTCCTGGCTAGCATTATAGTGGTTATTTGTTTCCTGCTGCACATGAACTCTAGCTAACATTTTCTCAAGAATAGACTTGAATGATAGATTTATTTATAGAGGGAAAATGGACAAATACAAGTAAAAGTCAAGACATTTTTCTGCAAAAGAATAGTTATATATATCACAAAGTGTACTAAATATCAAATTTTGGTTGCTATACAAAACCTAGGGTAACAAAGTTCCCAGTTTTGATATTTGTGTCACAAAACAGGTTGATGGCAAATTACTCCCATATTCTCCAGTGTTGTCAGTGTTACACACAGACACTTTAAGACAGATATACCATAATGGAAAAAACTCCAAAAATTCCATGTTTATATTTGGAATATATGAGATTGAATATTTTTAAAAGACATTTTTATTTTGAAATCAAAGACCATGTTTCCTAAGTTGCATAAAACTATCCTTGACAGATGACAATTTCTGTTTAGTACACAAATAAGTACAGAATAACAGGGAAAGTGCTTCAAAAATTTACATCAATTTGATGTTGCTGAATATTTTTCATTGTATTTTATGAAATATAAGTCTGAAATAAATTAGATCTTTTTTTAAAATCTCTACACCACAGATAATTTAAGGAGCACCAGTTCTAAAGATGGCACCATTTCCTTATTTTATGATTAGACATTGCTAATCACAGACTTGATTAAAACATTCCTTTATCATTGCTTACGTTGGCTTTGTCCATAATTTTTCTGTTATTAGTAACTCTGAGCTACAAGCTTTTTACATTAATGTTTGAATGCCTTGAAATTTCTGTAGAGAAATGGTGATGTGTCAGCCAATGACTTCAATGTGAGCTCCTTCTCCTTACCCAGTTCCATTGTGAGGCACACAAACAAGATTATTTTCCCAAATATGTGCATTTCTTGCATGTTAATTCTCTTATCCACATGGTTGACAGCAACTGAAAAAACAATAGGTTATTTCTCTTATGGGTGACAGGTATAAATTAATTAACAACACTGATTTTGACCCTTAGTTTCATCAAAGATGTGATGAAGTCAGATCCATGGTCACATGGTTTGATAAGAACAAATTCCCATAATTTTTCTATCACCTATAATCTTTATCACTCAGTCTTAACAAATCTGGGTTTTAAATCCTGTTACTGGTCCCCACAGGCTATATACAATCTTCATTTTGCTTTCAAAATTAAGTAGCCTTACATATCTGATATACCTCTAACTTTTAACCAGATAACTGCTTTTAGAGAACTCAACATTAACTGGGTCTCAAACTGGGCACTGGGATTACAACAGGAAAAACTAGCAAAGTCCATCTCTGTTGTCAGGACACTCAATATGTAGCAAGAGGAAAAAATGTTAACAAATAATTACAAATGGTAATAGACTAAAATGTGTTTGCTCAGTCATGTCTGACACTTTGCCAACCCATGAACTGTAGCCCACCAGGTTCTTTGATCCATGGGGTTGACCAGGCAAGAATACTGGAGGTTGCATTTCCTCCTCCAGGTGATCTTTCCAACCCAGAGATCAAACCCATGTGTCCAGTGTCTCTGGCATTGGCAGGTGGATTCTTTACCACTGAGCTACCTGGGAGCCCATAGAGGAAAAGGGACTGGTTAATTGAATTCTGATACAGTCACCCCTTGGTATCTGTGAGGGATTGGTTCCAGGACTCTCCGCAGATATGAAAATGCAGGAATGCTCAAGTTCTATATATAAAGGGTAAAATGATACAGTATTTGCATATAATCTACACACAGCCTCCTGAACACTTTAAATCATCTCGTTGTTGTCTGTTGTGCAGTCGCTAAGTCGTGTCTCACTCTTCATGACGCCATGGACTCCAGCATGTCAGGCACCCTGTTCTTCACTATCTCCCAGAGTTTGCTCAGATGCATGTTCATTGAGCCAGTGAATGACTATCTATCTAACCATCTCATCCTCTGCTGCCCCTTTCTCCTTTTGCCTTCAAGCTTTCCCAGCATCAGGGTCTTTTCCAGTGAGTCAGCCCTTTGCATCAGGTGGCCAAAGTACTGGAGCTTCAGCTTCAACATCAGTCCTTCCAACGAATATTCAAGGTTGATTTCCTTTAGGATTGACTGGTTTGATCTCCTTGCTGTCCAAGGGATTGTCAAGAGTTTTCTCCAGCAATACAATATGAAAGAATCAGTTCTACAGCACTCAGCCTTCTCTCACATCCATACATGACTGGAAAAAGCATAGCTTTGACTATAAGGACCTTTGTTGGCAAAGTGATGTCTCTACTTTTTAATATGCTATCTAGGTTTGTCATAGTTTTTCTTTCAAGGAGCAAGTGTCCTTTAATTTCATGACTGCAGTCACCATCTGCAGTGATTTTGAAGCCCAATAAAATAAAATCTGTCATGCTTCTACTTTTCCTTTTTATTTGCCATGAAGTGATGGGACTGGAAGCCTTGATCTTTGTTTTTTGAATGTTGAGCTTCAAGCCAGTTTTTCACTCTCCTCTTTCACACTCATCAAGAGGCTTTTTAATCTTCTTCATTTTCTGCCATTAGAGTGGTATAAGATCTCCTAGAAAAGGGAATGGCTACCCACTCCAGTATTCTTGCCTTGAGAATCCCATGGACAGAGGAACTGCCTGGCTACAGTCCATGGGATTGCATAGAGTTGGACATGACTGAGTAATTAACACTTTCACACTTTCGTCTGCATATGTGAGATTGTTGCTATTTCTTCTGGCAATCTTGATTTCAGCTTGTGATTCATCCAGCTCAGCATTTCGCATGACTCTATATATAAGTTAAATAAGCAGGAGTACAATATACAGCCTTTTTGTATTCCTTTCCCAATTTTGAACCAGTCAGTTGTTCTATATCTGGCTCTATCTTGCTTTTTGACCTGATTACAGATTTCTCAGGAGACAGGTAAGGTAATCTGGTATTCCCATCTCTTTAAGAATTTTCTGGTTTGTTGTGATTCACACAGTAAAGGCTTTAGCATAGTCAATAAAGCAGATGTTTTTTCTGGAATTCCCTTGCTTTCTCTATGATCCAACAAATGTTGGCAATTTGATCTCAAGTTCCTCTGCCTTTTCTAATCCCTGCTTGTACATCTGGAAGTTCTAGATTGCATATAACACAATGTAAACACTATGTAACTAATTGTTCCAAAACATATTTTTTGAGAAAAGTAGATTATCAGAACAACACATCTAAAAAGTTATATTCTCACTATTTGATGTGTATCAATGCAGAGAAAATAATACTTGAAAGAAATTTATTAAAATGCTAACTATAAAATAATCTCTGTGGGAGTGCTTGAAAGTAATTTTTCTTTGATTCTTTTTACTTTTAGAAATTATTTTAATATTTAACAGTAACATTTATGAATTCTGCAAGAGAATAAAGCTTAATTTTGAATGGCATTTTTTTCTTTTTGTTCTTTGTCTTTTAGTTTTGTTTTTGATGAGGAGGGTTTTAGCTTAATACTTTTCTTTAAAATTTCTACTTTTGATGTCATGTATACAAAGAGCTTCTCCAAGTTTAACGTTACATTAATATTTATATTCTAGCTGTATTTTTGGTTTCTTGTTTCAGTATCAATTCTTTAATCATTTTGAAATTATGTTGATACATAAAGTAATGTAAACATCTTTCTGTCCCCAAAGAGTTGGTCAATTGGTCTGACACCATTTATAGAGTAACTTGGGTATTTAATGCTAACTTGGTATATTTAATACAATCTCCTTCATATACTAAATATTTACACACTCTGGTTTATTTCTTTGCTTTCTGTTCAATTTCCTTATTTATTTTTTAAATGGCCAGTATCATATTATTTACTTTACCTTAATTGCATAGATAATTTTTATATTATTTAGCTAACCTCCATGTATCCCTATATTTTTCTTCCAACTTTAAATTTTCAGTCATTTTTTTCCAAACTCAAACACAAACATTTTACCCTGGAATAAATTACATAGAAAAACCAGAACAATATTTTAAAGTAATTTGCCTGACCCAGCAATCCCACTACTGGGCATACACACCGATGAAACCAGAATTGAAACAGACATGTGTACCCCAATGTTCATCGCAGCACTGTGTATAATAGCCAGGACATGGAAGCAACCTAGATGTTCATCAGCAGATGAATAGATAAGAAAGCTGTGGTACATATACACAATGGAGTATTACTCAGCCATTAAAAAGAATACATTTGAATCAGTTCTAATGAGGTGGATGAAACTGGAGCTGATTATACAGAGTGAAGTAAGCCAGAAAGAAAAACACCAATACAGTAGACTAACACATATATGTGGAATTTAGAAAGATGGTAACAATAATCCTGTATGTGAGACAGCAAAAGAGACACAGATGTATAGAACAGTCTTTTGGACTCTGTGGGAGAGGGAGAGGGTGGGATGATTTGGAGGAATGGCATGGAAACATGTATAATATCATATAAGAAACAAATCACCAGTCCAGGCTCAATACAGGATTCTTGGGGCTGGTGCACTGGGGTGACCCAAAGGGATGATACGGGAAGGGAGGAGGGAGGGGGGTTCAGGATGGGGAACACGTGTACACCCGTGGTGGATTCATGTTGATGTGTGGCAGAACCAATACAATATTGTAAAGTAAATAGCCTCCAATTAAAATAAATAAATTTAAATTTAAAAAAAGAACTGGAAAAAAAATAATAAATAAATTTATATTAAAAAATTATTACAAAAAAATTATTACAGAGAGAATTACCATCCATTTTAATATTGAATGTGGAGGAATTATAGAATAATTTTGTTAAACTACCAAAACACATAATTAGGATTTTAACTTGAATTAAACTTAACTAATTTTTACATATTTCATTTCTAATACTATTCAATAGTAATGTCAAACAAATCCTTCTAATTTTTTGACAGTTGAATATTGTTATTCTCTTTATGTTTCTCACTTATTATTATGATATTTTTATGCACTGCACATTTCTTGTTATTGTTGTTGTTTAGTTGCTAAGTCCTGTTTGACTCTTTTGAGACCCCATGGAGAGTAGTCCACCAGGCTCCTCTGTCCGTTGGATTTCCCAGGCAAGAATACTGGAGTGGTTTGCCATTTCTTTATGAGGGGATCTTTCCAATCCCGTGACCAAACTCATGTCTCCCGTATTGCAGGCAGATTTCTTATTACTGAGCCTCCACTTGAGATATTTATCATGTAAGTTATCTATTATTTAAATACTACTATGTGCAGGATCTTTTAAAATTATGTCAGAGATTAAATAGCAATAATTTGCTAGTTAAATACTAAAATGGGTAAATTTTTTGTATTTTTAATGACAACCCACTCCAGGACTCTTGCCTGGAAAATTCCGTGGGCTACAATCCATGGGGTTGACAAGAGTCGCACACAACTGACTGAGCGACTTCAAGCTTTCACTTTCAAGCTCTGAAACAGCTTATGTAACAGAACACTTTCTCCTCCTTTTCTTTTATCTTTCTTCAATATAAACATCTCTTTTCTTAAAATTTGTTATCTGGCTGTTTCCTTTTCTGACTTTCCTCAAGTTTTAGATACATGGTTTCACATTTGATCTATTTTCTTTCATCCCTTAAGTCATTTTATCTCCCTGCTGCTGCGGCTAAATCACTTCAGTCATGACTGACTCTGTGCGACCCCATAGATGGCAGCCCACCAGGCCCTCTGTCCCTGGGATTCTCCAGGCAAGAACAATGGAGTGGGTTGCCATTTCCTTCTCCAATGCATGAAAGTGAAAAGCCAAAGTGAAGTCGCTCAGTCATGTCCGACTCTTCGCGACCCCATGGACTGCAGCCTACCTGGCTCCTCCATCCATGGGATTTTCCAGGCAAGAGTACTGGAGTGGGGTGCCAATGAGGAGTCAAAGGAAAAAAATGCTTGTTTCCCTTTGAACACATGGTTTAAAAATTAGATAAACCATTATTAGCACAACCTTACATCACAGGATCGGTTACAGTGGTACTATATTTAATAGATGAGTGTAAATTAGTTCAAGGTCTCAAGAACAGGTCTCCAAAATACTGAAAATTTTAAGAAACATAACTGAGACTTAAATTTGTTTTAATACAAGCCCCATCTACTACTAAGTTGTAGTGGTATAGTCAAAGAGCACATGGAATAGTTTTACATACTATTCCCAAGGATAGATTCTTGTTTGTTTATTTCTTCAAGTACCTGGTGCATATGATGGCAGTTAACCTTTCTCTAATGTGGTGCAAAATTCAATTTACCTCAAAAACTATATAGCTGGAACTCAAATGATTTAGTTTTGCTTCATGTCACTACTTTTATTAAATAATTGTGAATTATGAATCCTTTCTCTGTGCCAAGAACTGTTCATATTGCTAAGGATATCACAATAAAATCTTTGCCTACTGTAGTTTGTTTCCTCAAAGGTAAATCATAAATATATAAATATTTCCTATCACAGTAAGTATATCTGAAAATTACCTTCAGTTCAAAGAAATGACTTAGAGTGTGACAAGTGGGGTATTATTGCTACTTGAGCAAAAATTGTCATATGAGGCTTCTTAGAGAAGGTGGCCCTCTAAGGTAAATGTTGAAAAGAAGACAGTCGTAACAAGAGTATTCTAGAAGTAGGATACAGTAAACGCAAAGAACAGCTTAAGTTTAACATCCTCCAGGGACTGGAAAACTATGTTTCTGTGGTTGTTGCAATTTAGCAGTAATTCATGTCCAACTTTTTGCAACCCCATGGACTGCAGCAGACCAGGCTTTCCTTCCTTTTCTATCTTCCGAGTGTGCTCAAACTCACGTCCACTGAATCAGTGATAACATCCAAACATTTCATCCTTTGTTGCCCCTTTCTCCTCCTGCCTTCAATCTTTTGGAGCACCAGGGTCTTTTCCAGAGTCAGCTCTTCACATCAGGTGACCAAAGTATTGGAGCATCAGCATAAATCCTTCCAATGAATATTCAGGGTTGATTTCCTTTAGGATTGACTGTTTTTATTTCTCTGCTGTCTAAGGGATTCTCAAGAGTCTTCTGCAGCAAAACAATTCAAAAGCATCAGTTCTTTGGTGTTCAGCCTTCTTTATGCTTCCCAGGTGACGCTTCTGGTAAAGAACCTGCCTGCCAATGCAAGAGACGTAAGAAATGTATAAGAATTGCAGGTTCAGTCCCCAGGTTGGGAAGAGCCCCTGCAAGAGGGTATGGCAACCCACTCCAGTATTCTTGCATGGAGAAACCCCTTGACAGAGGAGCCTGATGGGCTACAGTTCACAGAGTTGCAAAGAGTTGAACACAACTAAAGCAACTTAGCATGCATATAGCCTTCTTTATGGTTTAACTCTCACATCCATACATGATTATTGGAAAAACCATAGCTTTGAATATACAGACCTTTGCTGGAAAAATGATGTCTCTGCATTTTAATATGCTGTCTAGGTTTGTCATACTTTTCTTCCAAGGAGCAAGTGTCTCTTAATTTCATGGTTGCAGTCACCATCTGCAGTGACTTTGGAGCCCAATAAAACCTGCCACTCTTTTCACTTTTCCCCCATCTAGTAGCCATGAAGTGAAGGAGCTAGATGCCATAATCTTAGTTTTTATAATGTTGAGTTTTAAGCCAGTTTTTTTCACTCTCTTTTTTTAGTTTCATCAAGATGCTCTTTAGTTCCTCTTTGATTTCTGCCATTAGAATGGTATCATCTGCATATCTGAGGCTGTTGATATTTCTCCCAATATCTTGACTCCAGGTTGTGAGTCATCCAGCCCAGGATTGCACATAATATAGTCTGCATATAAGTTAAATATGCAGGGTAACATTATACAGCCTTGATATACTCCTTTCCCAATTTGGAACTAGTTTGTTGTTTCATATCCTCTTCTAGCTATTGCTTCTTGACCAGAATACAGGTTTCTCAGGAGACAGGTAAGGCGATCTGCTATTCCCAACTCCCAAGTCAAAGGCTTCAGCCTAGTCACTGAAACAGAAGTAGATGGGTTCTTTTGGAATTCCCTTGCTCTTTCTATGATCCAACAGATGTTAACAATTTGATATCTGGTTTCTGCCTTTGCTAAATCCAGCTTATATTTATTCTACATTATAGAACTTCTGGAAGTTCTTGGTTCACATACTTTTGAACCCTAGCATGAAGGATTTTGAGCATTACTTTGCTAGCATGTGAAATGAGCACAACTGTATGTTAGTTTGAACATTCTTTGGCATTGTCTTCTTTGGGATTGGAATGAAAAATGAACATAGTAATTAAGGAGAAATTGACAGTTCAGAGAGATAGCCAAGAGTCTCGTTTATCGTGTAGGATAGCACTGGGCCGAAACAGTGGTTTCACTCACAAATATCATGACCTATCAAATACAGTATCTTGTTGTTTAACTAATAGGTAGTAGATGCTCAATAAATACGACTTGAAATATAGCTGCTGAAGAGGAGAATACATCTTTAATTACAGCTACTGTTTTAAAATATAACACACAAAACTACAATTGAAATTTTATTATTATTTTCTTCTGTGCAACAAAACACACAGCTTAGAAGCTAACTTTTTCCCTATTTCCAACAAATTTTAGAAAATGAAACATAATTAATTCTTGCTAAGAGTTTTCTATTTGGCCAGATGAAGACTGGCAAAAAAAAAAATTGAATATCCCTTTAGAAAAGATAACTGTTTCATAAAGGAAAACCCAAACAGTATGCACTGTTCCTATTTCCAAGAATAATGAGTCATATTTTTATTCAGTTAAAACTATTGAACAACTGTAGTGCTTTGAAATTTCAGGAATATCATTTGCATTCAATTTATGACTGTCCTCTTTTTTTATCCTATACCCATTATGCTTTTTCATAACTTTTCATGTGTTAGATAATTTATCTCTTTCATTTATTTGTACAAAGAGAATATTTTATCACAGCTCTCATTACCACCTTCACCATGCCCATCGCTACTACTTGTCTCTAATGACAGGCTGGTAATCAGTTATTATACCATAGCTGCTCTCTATATGTGCTGAATACTCCAGCTGCCCTAGAACTTCCCACATGTCTCCTGATTCCCTAGCTCCTCCCCTGTTACTCCCCAATATCAACTTTCAAAAGGGTCAATGTCAGGCCCCCAAGGCCTTCTTCTAGCATCAAAACCTGAATCTTCTTTGACTGATTATTGACTACGATATGGTGATTGCAAAGTATTTTAAGCATTACCTCTGTTTCTTTGAACCACCAAGCATTCACATGGTAGGCAATGTGCTAAGAAATTTACCTGTGTAATATTATTATAAGAAAAAAATGTCAACATCTATGTGTAATTGTTGTTATCTCCATTTTACAAATGGGAAAACTAAAGCTCAAAGGGTATTGTGACTTGCCCAAGATCACGTTGCCAGCAGTTGGCTTCATTAAAATTAACCCAGGGCTATCTGATTCTAACACTTGCATTGTCAACTATGGCTGTGCATTTTTGGTGGTAGAAGGTATGTGGTAGTTTGGTATTAGTATATGTGTTCTTTACCTGGAGACAAAATAGAAAGCAAGGTATTTTTACCAGTTTGAAGTCTACTGTATTCAGAAGGGATTTTTCTGGAGAAAGTTCTACAGGGTAGAACATTTCATAATTAGCCCCCAAAGTTTTTTGGTAAAATTTTTGCTTGTTCTCAACTCTGTTTAAAAATTTTAATGTTTACTAGAGAAATATTTCCACTAAAGACATAAAAATATTTCCCCTGAAGTGGAAGCTAAGTCTGTTTGTTGTCCTGATGTCAGTTTATAATAAGCCCCCCAAAAGGTGTTATTATGTTGTCCAGTTGATATATTTTAAATATCAAAGAGCAATTGTGTTGTTTCTGTGCTGTCGAGTCAAGAAGGAGCACAGATGTCACCCATGAAATTCCCTAGGATACATCTTTTTACTACTAGTTTCCAGAGTAACAGTAATATAAGACCATTGCAACCCTACACCGGGGAAACCACTAAGGTTCAGATCTTTTAGCACTGAAGGCTCGAGCTAATCCACTCTGAACAGATCTCTGAGAAGTTGAGATGCTAGGTGAAAACAGAAGTAGTAATCTTTAGTTGTTATTAGACAAGGGAAATAATAAATCCTCTCTTGTGGGGACTATATATATATGGCTTCTTCCCTCCTATGTATGTGTGTACATGTATTGGAAACAGAATATTTCCTTCTATTTTCTCTCATTTTACCTATTGTTAAATAATAGGTTTGGCTACCTTTATGACTTAGTAGTTTGCCTATATACAGATGGTATTCAGACAGAGGAAAGGAAATACAAATCCTCACATGGCATCATGACACGAAACGTAATATGATTTGGATGTTTCCTTGTGATGATGAGGTGAGACATTTTGTTTGTTTGCAGTATGAGAGCTGAAATATGGTAAACAAGAGCATTGTTTTGAAGGGTGAGAAACATACATTCAGTTCAGGTCAGTTCAGTCGCTCAGTCATGTCTGATTCTTTGCGACCCCGTGAATTGCAGCACACCAGGCCTCCCTGTCCATCACCAACTCCCGGAGTTCACTCAAACTCACATGCACTGAGTCGGTGACGCCATCCAGCCATCTCATCCTCTGTCGTCCCCTTCTCCTCCTGCCCCCAATCCCTCCCAGCATCAGGGTCTTTTCCAATGAGTCAACTCTTCGCATGAGGTGGCCAAAGTATTGGAGTTTCAGCTTTAGCATCATTCCTTCCAAAGAACATCCAGGACTCATCTCCTTTAGTATGGACTGGTTGGACTCCTTGCAGTCCAAGGGACTCTCAAGAGTCTTCTCCAAACTACAGTTCAAAAGCATCAATTCTTTGGCACTCAGCTTTCTTCACAGTCCAACTCTCACATCCATACATGACTACTGGAAAAACCATAGCCTTGACTAGATGGACCTTTGTTGGCAAAGTAATGTCTCTGCTTTTGAACATGCTATCTAGGTTGGTCAAAACTTTCCTTCCAAGGAGTGAGCGTCTTCTAATTTCATGGCTGCAATCACCATCTGCAGTGATTTTGGAGCCCAAAAAGATAAAATCTGACACTGTTTCCACTATTTCTCCCTCTATTTGCCATGAAGTGATGGGACCAGATGCCATGATCTTAGTTTTCTGAATGTTGAGTTTTAAGCCAACTTTTTTAGTGTTGAACAACCAAAGTTTTAGTTGTAGGTAGCAGTCATTTTTACCAGTTCATCACTGGAATATCCTTTTATGTTTGGCAATTGTGTTTAAGTCTTCATGGGAACCAAAGTCACCTGCCCCCTACAGAAACTGAGACAGCAGCCTTTCTTGCAGAAAAAGGGCCAGCAAATGATTACATTTAGAGACACATTCTGATCCTGCAGTGGGACCTAGTGATATTTTAGTGACAGCAGTAATGACAGCAATATCAATATTCTGGATGCAATAGTGTGCAAGGAGACATCCTGCATGTTAGCATCAGTGGAGCAAGCTAGAACATCCAGGATTCAATAAGAGTGGCAGTGGATAGATTTCATAGTGTATGAAAGTACATGAAGTCGCTCAGTCGTGTCCAACTCTTTGCAACCCCATGGACTATAGCCTGCCAGGTTCCTCTGTCCATAGGATTCTCAGGCAAGAATACTAGAGTGGGTTGCCATTTTCTTCTCCAGGGGATCTTCCCAACCCAGGGATCAAACCCAGGTCTCCAGCACTGAAGGCAGACTCTTTACCATCTGAACCACCAGGGAAGTCATAGTGTATAGTTGCTGTTAATTCCAACTGTTTTCCAAGTATGACCTTAAGGACACCTAGTGATTTTGTGTGTGACTTAATATGCTTCCAATAAATTCAGGTTTTCTATTGCTTTCAATAAGAAACTCTAGATGATATGTTGTATATATTATATTTAACCATTTCAGTACAGATGTGGAAAGATGACACATTGACATTAATTGTCATCATGGATAGGGATCCCCTGTTATTTTCTCACTTTGAATTTTTATCAGAACTGCAATTACATCACTAATTAATTCTCTAGGGAAATATGACAGTCTCCAACTAAAGTAGAAAAGTGAATTCTGATAAGATAAAATCAATCCAGAATGTTGCTTTATTCTATTTTTTCCTAGTGAAAGACCATAAATGTTTAAGGCTTTTCCTCCTTAATTCAAAGTGCTGACTTTAGTTTCAGATAATATCCTGGTGAAAACAGTTTTTATGCCTATATAGTTGAGGCCTCTGGTTATAATGAACCTGATTTTTAGTGAGTGCAGTGGAATTTCCAATTAATGAGATTAAAGAATCTGGGTTTCCACTTTCTCTTAACTAGATCTCACAAATGTTTTTTAAAGGTTAACTCATCCCTGCTTCAGGGATCCATGTTTCAGATCTACTGTCATCTCATTAGTGAAGTAGATTTCATTATATCCAGACTCATTATGAGTTCCAAACTACTATGCTATCTTCAATTCTTTCTCTAATATCTGGAGTATTATAATTGTTAATTAAACAGCCACCTATGACAGACTTGTACTTTATTAAGTAGCCCATTAATCTGCCTACTTGGGGCTCTGAATAACTGTATATTAATTTCTGTTGACCTTGTTTCTCCCGTTTTATATTTTCAGCAGTTTGTGTGCACAATGATGACATGATAATCAAATTCTGTTACTGTTTTTATATCAGAGATCCCTTTACTAGAAAATGTTTGCTATTCATCAGTAGATTGTTTTTCTTCTCAAAAGAAATTAACTGCTCCATATTTGGAACACTAAGATATTATTAATAGTATCCTAAGAAAATTGTTTTCACTGTCTTTCATGAAGGATTTATTGGCTCTGTTGTATCATGCACTGATAAAATATATACCTGAACCTACCTGTTTGTTTTTTTTTTAACTGGAAAAGGAAGAGGCTGAATTCTGTGGATTCCTAATTTTAAAACCTGAATTCCTTTTAGAAGACTTTTGTTATCAATCAGTTTCCACTACAAAAGTATACAAGAAATGAAAATGAAAGTGTTAACTGCTCAGTCGGGTCTGACTCTGCGACTCCATGGACTGTAGCCCATCAGGCTCCTCTGTCCATGGGATTTCCCAGGCAAGAATACTGGAGTGGGTTGCTACACCCTTCTCCAGGAGATCTTCCCAATCCAGGGATCAAACTCAGGTCTGCTGCATTGCAGGTGGATTCTTTACAGTCTGAGTCACCAGAAGCTAAAGCTTTAAAAAGTACCAAAAAGCAAGTAGAAAAAAATAAAAATCATCCACATCTCCCTGAGAAATAGCAACAAGTATCGTTTTGGTGTTTGCATATACAATCTCTATATATATATTCCACCTATTTGTAGATTTATTCATTCATTCAGCAAATGTTTTTGAGTGCATACTATCAGGTTTAGTTCCTGGCAATACAGTAGTAAATGAAATGGATTTTTTTTTAAACTGTCCTATATGGTGAATAACTTAAATGATAGACAGATACACAAATACACACATACACACACGTATGTAACATCCTAATCCATATTTTGTTAAAGACATGCCTGATTAGAGTTTTTGAGTCATAAAATATTTAATACATGGTGTTTTTAAAACTGAAATGAAATAAAGGAGTAAAACAAAATCAACAGTTTTAAAATGTACAATTGAATGGCACTTGATACATTCACATTGCAACCATCACATCTAACTAGTCCTAAAACATTTTCATGACCTCAAAAGACAAATCTCATATCAAGTTAACAGTCACTTCCTATCCCCCAACCTCTCTGGTTCTAGAAAATACCAATCTGGTTTTTGTCTCTGAATATTCTTAATATTTCATATAAATTGAATTATGCAATGTGTAATGATTTGTGTCTGACTTTTTTTCTTCTGCTTCACAAAATGCTTTGAGGTACATCCATGTACTAGCACATATCTTTACTTAATTCTTTTTATGGGCAAAAATATTCTATTATATTTCATAAAGTTGTGTGTGTGTCACCTCAGTGGTGTCTGACTCTTTTTAACCCTATGGGCTGCAGTCCACTAGGCTCCTCTGTCCATGGAATTCTCCAGGCAAGAATACTGGAGTGGACTGACATTTCCTTCTCCAGAGGATCTTCCCAACCCAGGGACTGAACCCCCCACATCTCTTATGTCTATTGCATTGATATAACTTTATATATATATATATATATGTATGTATGTAAAACTTTGTTCAACAGTTGATGGACATTTGGGTTGTTTCCACTTTTAAGCTATTGTGAGCTATGCTGATGTGAACATTCATGTGAGTAATGCTGCAATGAACATTTAGTCATTGTTTGAGCTCCTATTTTAAATTATTGAATGGTTTATGTATAGGAAGAAAATTGCTAGGTGACTTGATGATTCTGTATTTAACTTTTTGAGGAACTACCAAACTGCTTTGTTAGTGACTGAACTATTTTGCATATCCATCAGCAATGTGTAATACAAAGGGCTCAATTTCTTTATATCCTTTGAACACATTTTCAAATTTTAAAGCTTATAGTCATTCTAATGGATGTGAGGTGATAGCTCATTGTGGTTTAGATTTGCATTCCCCTATCGGCTCCTAATATTGAACTTTTTTTCATATACTATCGCCTGTTTGTATATCTTCTTTACTTTGCTGATTTTTTAAGTTAATTGTCTGTCTCTTGTTGAGTCATGAGTTCTTTACATATTCCAGATACTAGACCTTTATTATACATGTGCTCAGTTGCTTCAGTCATGTCTGACTCTTTGCAACGCTATGAACTGTAGCCCTCCAGGCTCCTCTGTCCATGGGATTCTCCAGCAAGAATACTGGGAAAGGTGGGACTGAACCCACATCTGTGTCTCTTGCATTGCAGGCAGTTTCTTTAGCCACTGAGCCACCTGAGAAGTCCCTTATTATATACATGATATTCAAATATTTTCTCCCATTATGTAGATTATTTTTCACTTCTCTTGATAGTGTTCTTTGATGTATAAAAATTTTAAATCTTAATGAAGTCCAATTTATCTCTCTGTTTCTCTTGTCTTCTTCTGTTGCTCATGTTTCTGGTGTCACATATAAGAATCAATTGCCAAATCCAAGAATATAAAAATGTAGTCCTATATTCTTTTCTAAAATCTTAATAGTTTTAAATTTTATATTTAGATATTTGATCCATTATGAAAGATTTTTTTTATATCATGTAAGAATCTAACTTCATTCTTATTTATCTTGAAAAGTCTTTATGCCCTTCATTTAAGGAAGAGAATTTTGCTGGATATGAAATTTTTTTTGACATATTATTCTTTCAGCAACTTAAAACTGCTGTCCCATTTTCTTCTGGCCTTCATGGTTTGTGTTGAAAAATTGACTATTAAACTTGAGAACCTCTTGTTTATGACAATCACTTCTTGCTGCTTTCAAGATCCTCATTTTGTCTTTGACTTTGGACAATCTGATTTTAATGTGTCTCCAATAATCCTTTTTAGTTTAACTTTGCTAAAATTTATTCAGATTATTTGATGTGTATATTCATGTCTTCTTATCAAATAAAGAGAGCTTTGAGCTATTATTTCTTTGAATATTTTCATTTGCTCCTTTCCTCTCTCTCCATTTCTGAGACTCTCATTTTGTGTGTGCTATTGTGATAGATACTATCCCACATGTCCCTCAGACTGGATAATTTTGATTGACCTGTCTTGAAGCCTACTGCATCTTTCTTCTGTTTGCTCAAATCGGATATCAAAACTATCTAGTGAGCTTTTATGTTACTTATTTTAGTTTTCAATTCCAGATTTCTATTTGGCTTCTTTTTTAAAAATTATGGTAAATTATACATAACATAAAATTTACTATCTTAACCATTTTTAAATGTAAAATACAATAACATTGAGCTCATTCATAATGTATAATCATCAATACCATATGTCTCTGTAACTCTTTTCATCTTATAAACAGATATCCTATACACATTAAAAAATAATTCTCTATGACCTCCTTCCCCCAGTTCCTGGCAACCACCATTGTTCTTCAGTCTCTATGATTTTGGCTACTATGATTCATACAAGTGGAATTATACAGTTTGTCTCTTTATGACTGGCTTATTTCACTTAACAAATTGTCATCGTTTCATTTATATTGTAATAAACATCAGAATTTCTTTCCTTTGAGAGGCTGAATAATATTCTATTGTATCTATCAATGGGCTTTGCATTGCTGCCACATTTTGGCTGCTGTGAATGAATAATACAGTTACAAACGTGTGTGTACATATCTTCTCAAGACTCCACTTTTAATTCCTTTGAGCATGTACTCAGAAGTGAAATTGCTAGATTATATGGTAATCATATTTTTCATTTTTAGGAAGCTGTCATGCTGTTTGCTGCAGTGGGTATACCATTTTACATTCTTTCCAATGGTGCCAAGTACTCCAATTTCTCTAAATCTTTTCCAATACTTGTTATTTTCTATTTATTTGTTTGTTTGATAGTAGCCATTCCAATAGATATGAGGGAGTATTTCACTGTAGTTTTGACTTGCATTTCCTCAATGATTAGTAATGCTAAGCATCAGTTTATATGCTTATGGCCATTTGTATATATTCTTTGGAGAAAGGTCTATTCAAATCCTTTGCGGATTTTTCAATCAAGTAGTTCATTTTGCTATTGTTGAGTTGTAGGAGTCTCTATACATTCTGGATATTAATCCCTTATCAGATAGATGATTTGCAAATATTTTCTCCCATTCTGTGGGTTGCCTTTTTGCTCTATTGATAATGTCTTTTGATGCACACAATTTTAAATTTTAATAAAGTACAATCTATCTATTTTATGTTTGGTTGCCATATCCAAGAAATAATAATTACTGACTCCAAAATTGTGAAGATTTTGCCTTGTGTTTTCTTCTAGGAGTTTTATAGCTTTAGTTCTTATTTACTATAAGATCTTTAAGTCATTTAAAATTAGTTTTTGCTTAGGTGCTAGGCGAAGGTCCAAATTCATTTTTTTTTCATTTGAGTGTCCAATTTTCCTTGTACCATGTCTTGAAAAGACTATCCTTTCCCAGTTGAATGGTCTTGATGCCCTTGTCAAACATAATTTCACTATATATTATTTCAGACTTTTTATTGTTTTTAATCATTCTGTATGTCTGTATTTATTCCAGTGCCACAGTTTTAATTGCCTTAGTTTGGTAGTAAATTTTGAAATCAAGAAGTATGAGTTCTCTAGCTTTATTCTTCCTTCTCAAAGTTGATTTGACTGTTCAGTTTCCTGTGAGGTTGCACATGCATTTCAGATTGTCTTTTATGTTTCTTAAAAAACATTGAAATTTTGATGAGAATTACATAGATTCTATAAATTTCATTATGTAGTATTAGCATCTTAACAATATTGTCTTATATTTCATGAACAGGGAATATATTCCATTATTTATGTATTATTTAAATTCTTAATGTTAATTTCTTTAATGTTTTCTAATATTCATTGTACAAGTATTTCATTTTCTTGGCTAAGTTAATCCTAAATGTTTCACTGTTTTTGATGCTGTTGCAAATTAAATAATTTTCATAATTTCCTTTCATATTGTTTATTGTTAGTGTATAGTTAGAATTGCATTTGTGTATATTATGTGTGTCTATATGTTGACTTTGTAGTCTGCTACTTTGTTGAATTTATCTTCTTACTTACATCAGGATATTTTTTGGTGGAATCTTTAGGGTGTTATACATATGAGATCATATCATTTGCAAACGAATAATATCAGCTTGGCCAACAGGTTTCTTTGTTTGTTTCAGTAACATGAAAAAATAGTGCTTAGTTGTGTTCAAGTTCATTTGAAACAATTTTGTTAGATCATATTGTCATATCACATGTCATATCATCATGCATTAAAAATTTATCAAAATTGGTGAATTTTTATATAGCAATTTTAATATTGAAATGGAAAGAAAAAGCAGCATTTTCAGCATATTATGACTTATTATTTCAAGAAAGATAAAACACAACTGAAATGCAAAAAAAAAAAAGTGATTTGTGCAGTGTATAGAGAAGGTGCTGTGATTGATCAAATGAGTCAAAAGTGGCTTGTGAAGTTTCATGCTGGAGATTCCTCACTGGATGATGCTCCAAGGTCAGGTAGACAAGTTGAAGTTGAAAGTGATCAAATCAAGACATTAACTGAGAACAATCAACACTATATCATGAAGGAGATAACCAACATACCAAAATATCCAAATCAGGGACTGAAAATCATTTGCACCAGTTTTGTTATGTTCATCACTTTGATGTTTCGGTTTTTCACATAGGTTAACCGAAAGAAACCTTCTTGACTGTATTTCCACATGTAATTCTCTACTGAAACATAATGAAAATGTTTTCACTTTTTAAAACAGGTGATGAAAAGTGGATACTGTATGGTATAATGTGGAACAAAAGAGATCATGGGGCAAGTGAAATGACCAACCACCAACCACACAAAAGGCTGGTCTTCATCCAAAGATGTTGTTTTGTATATGGTGGCACTGGAAGGGAGTTATCTATTATGAGCTCCTTCTAGCAATTTCAACAAATGCTGCTTCCAGTTAGACAACTGAAAGCACTGCTCAAGAAAAAGCATCTTGAATTAGTCAACAGAAAAAGCATTAGGATAATACAAGACCGCATGTTTCTTTGATGAACAGCCAAAAACTGTTACAGCTTGGTTGGGAAGTTCTGATTCATTCTCCACATTCACCAGACATTACACCTTTGGATTTCCATTTACTTAAGTCTTTACAAAATTTTCTTAACGAAAAAAATTTCAGTTTCCTGGAAGACTATAAAAGGCACCTGGAACAGTTCTTTGCTCAAAATGACAAAACATTTTTGGAAGATGGAATTATGAAGTTGTCATGTCTGAAACATGACAGAAAGTGGTAGAACAAAATGGTGAACATGTTACTTAAAAAGTTCTTTGTGAAAATGAAAAATGTGTCTCTCTTTACTTAAAAGCCAAAGGAACTCTTTGGCCAACCTAATATACTTCCTTTTCTATTTGGATGAATTGTATTTCTCTTTTTTACCTAACTGGTCTGGCTAGAACTTTGCAGTTCTAGCTAGAACACTCCAGTTCTAGGAGTGGTGAAAGTGGGCATCCTTGACAGTTTCTTTTTGTGGGCATCCTTGACAGTTTTATTTATTTATTTTTATTTATGTATTTATTACTTTTTATTTATTTATTTTCCGTTGCACTGGGTCTTTGTTGCTGCTCATAGGCATTCACTAGTTGTGGCAAGCAGGATTTACTCTTCACTGTGATGCACAGGCTTCTCATTGCTGTAGCTTCTCTTGTTGTAGAGCACAGACTCAACGATCATGGGCTTCAGTAGCTGCAGCTTGCAGGCTCAGTATTTGTGGCTTGCAGGCTCTAGCGTACAGGATCTAGCGTACAAGCTTACTTTAGTTGCACCACAGCATGTGGAATCTTCCCAGACCAGGGACTGAACTAGTGTCTCCTGCATTGGCAGGCAAATTTTTATCCCCTCCGCCACCAGGGAATTTCCCCATTTCTTGATCATAGTGAAAAAGCTTTTAGTCTTTCACTATCGAGTTTGATGTTCACAGTTATTTTTCTATACATGAAATTTATAATGTTGAGATAATTCTATTCCTAGTTTTTGAGCATATTTGACATAAAATAGTATTTAATTTTGTCAAATGTTTTTGCTGCATTAATTGAAGTAATTGTGGGTTTTTTTCCCCTTTCATTCTGTTAATGTGGTGTATTATATTGATTGATTTTTGTATGTTGAACCATTCATGCATTCCAGGAATAAATGTCACTGGGTTATTGTATATAATTCTTTTAATATGCTTCTGAATTTTGTTTTCTAGTATTTAGTTATTGATTTTTGCATTCATATTCATAAGATATATTAGCCTATGGCTTCATCTCCTAGTATTGTTTTTGTTTTGCTTTGTTTGATATCAGGGTAACACTAGCCTCATAGAATGAATCATTCTCTACACCTTATTGTTTTTTGGAAAAAAAAATTCCTTTGTTGATAAGGATGGATGTTCTTTTTAAAATATTTGGTAGAATTCCTCAGTGAAGCCATCAATTCTTGGGCTTTTGTTGTTGTTGTTGTTGGAAGCTTTTTGCTTACCAATTCAATCTCATTACTAGTTATAGGTCCTTTCAGATTACCTATTTCTTTGTGATTTAACCTTGGTTGTTTTTGCTGTTCTAGGAATCTATCCATTTCATCTCAATTTTTCAAGTGTTTTTTCCATAGACTTGTTCATACTACTGCCTTATAATCCTTTTTAAATCTATAGAATTGGTAATACTGTCCTCACTTTTATTTTGGATTTTCGTAATTTGAGTCTTCCCTCTGTTTTGTTAGTATCAAGCTAAAGTTTTAACAATTTTGTTAATTTTCTCAAAGAACTTCTTCTTCTATCAATTTTCTCTCCTATTTTTATGTTTTCTATTTCATGCATCTCTACTTTAATCTCTAATGTTTCTTTCTTTCTTCTGTATTTAGCTTTTGTTTGTTCATTCCCTTCGTGCTGCACTTGCTATATCTCATGGTTCTAGTATATTGTATTTTAATTTTCATTACATGTGTGATATCATAAGTGAAACGAATCACCAGTCCAGGTTTGATGCAAACCCAAATGAAATAATTAACAATAGAAGCATCTTAAGTAAAAACAGAACATTAAACTACCAAATCTATTGCTTTGATGGAAGTAATCTATCTTGTCTGTTCACAACCTTTTGAAGTCTTTTTTTTTCTTTCAATGAATTGTCTAGATTAAATGTTACTTATACTTTGCATATCAGTTCAGTCACTCACTCACGTCTGACTCATTGCAACCCCATGGACTACAACATGCCAGGCTTCCCTGTACATCAACTTCCGGAGCTTGCTCAAACTCATGTCCATCGAGTTGATGATGTCATCCATCTCATCCTCTGTTGTCCCCTTCTCCTCCTGCCTTCAATCTTTTCCAGGATCAGGGTCTTTTCCAAAGAGCCAAGTCTTTGCATCAGGCAGCCAAAGTATTGGAGCTTCAGCTTTAGCATCAGTCCTTCCAATAAATATTCAGGATTGATTTCCTTTAGGATGGACTGGTTGGATCTCCTTGCAGTCCAAGGGGCCTCTCAAGAGTCTTCAACACCACAGTTCTAAAGCATCAATTCTTCTGTGCTCAACTTTCTTTATGGTCCAACTTTCACATTGATACATAACTACTGGAAAAACCATGCTTTTGACTATATGGACGTTTGTCAGAATATGCAGTCATAATTAGGGGTGACAAAGAGTAACTTCATCTACAACTTATAAAATCATGAGAGGAATGAGGGCAAATAAAAACAGACATTTTCTTTTGATTCCATCACATTTTTTGCATGATTCCCTCTTCTCCCACTGATATTCTACAGTATATCCCATGCATAGTTCATATCTTCATCTGAAGTCAGCTTGACCTTCCTGCTCCACATTCTCCAGTTCTGATAGAACTTCACAGATCTTAGCCAGCAATGCTGTCTCTCCTTTAATCTCTTCTGAAATTCAGAAACTTTACTGTAGTTTTGGGATGTATAACTTTTTAATGGGCTTCTTAGGTGACTCAGTGGTAAAAAATCCACTTGTCAAGAAAGAGACATGGGTTCAATCCCTGGGTCGGAATATCCCCTGGAGAAGGGAATAGTAACCCAGTCCAGTATTCTTGCCTGGGAAATCCCATGGACAGAGGAGCCAGGCAGGCTATACTTGTCCTCACCAATGTATATGACACATATCTATTTACATTTTCATTTTAAAGTTTCTTGACTGGTGGCCTAAAAATTAGGGACTATTAGACCTGATATTAGCCATGATGTCAGTAGCCTGGTCTTCTCTCTGTTGTTTAAATCTTCTCTGTAGTATTATAGGGAAGTGGTTACCAAGGTTTGCCTGGATGCCTTCAAGTGGGGAGACTACCACCTCACAATTGTAACCTATTATAATAATAACATTGTTCACTATATTGTGGTTATATATGCCTTCATCAGTTGGTGCTACTTTCTTCTATGATACGTAACATTTATAACTTCACCTATCTCCCAACTTTTCAGATATTTGAGGTGGGGGTCGGGATTGGGAGTTCATGTACACTCGTGGCTGATTCATGTCGATGTGTAGCAAAATGAATACAGTATTGTAAAGCAAAACAAACTAAAAAATAAAAATTAATTAAAGAAAAAATAATAATAATAATTTCTAAATATTTTCTAAATTTCCCTTGTGATTTACTCTTTAATCTATTGGTTGTATAAGATTGTGTTTTTAATTTCTGAGGTTTTGTAGATTTTCCAATTCTTGATGATTTCTAACTTTCATCTGTTATGGTCAAAGAAGTTACTTTGTATAATATTTATATTTTTACATCTATGGAGACTGAATTTGCAGCCTAACATATGGTCTATCATGGAAAATGCTTCATATGCACTTGAGAAGAAAGTGAATGCTATTATTTTGATATAGAGTGTTCCGTATATGTCTGTTAAAATAGTAGGTTGATTGTGCTGTTTAAATTCTTTGAGCATATTTAATATGATAGACTTAAAGTCTTTGCCTAATAAATCTAATGCCTATGCTCCCTCAGGGACAGTTTTTAGAAATTTCTTCTGGGAATAAGCCATGCTTTCTTGTTTCTTTTCATGCTTCTACGTTTTTATAAAACACTGGAATCTTGAGTTATATAATGTGATAACTCTGGGTGTCAAATTTCCTCCATCTTGTCTTTATTTTTCTTGTCTGCTATTTTCTTTAGCTGTTTTTTGGTGACTTTTCTATAATATTTTTGTGAAGTCTGTATTTATACAGTCTCACTTCAGCATTGGTACTTGCAGGCTTTTTATGAATATGTGTCCTGCCTTGAGGATGCATATGGTCTTCTAAAGTCTCCAGTATACATGATCCCTTGTGAATCTCAAACAGCAACAACAAAAAAGAAAAATGAAAAAAGGAAGAAAACCTCTTTCTTCAAATTTTATTCCAGAATTTAGATATTTTATTGTTTACTATAACTGTAATCTTTAACCACAGGCCCCAGGAAATCATTCAATTGCCTTCCAATTGTTTTTGAAATGAATAAAACTTTCCATATTGTGTGAATCCTGTTAGGAAAAATGAGATCAAGCAATTATTCCAGTCTTTATGTAGCACCGGACCTGTTAAAGCAGATAAACATGATCATTTGAGAATAAGGTCTATTCTATTCCCTATGGAACCAGAGATCAGAGTTCCATGATGGAAAGTAAGCTGCCATCTTTAAGATTATGCTTAAGATAAGGAGGGAGTTGGACAATGCAAGCAAAAACACCATGGAGCTTTTCTATTTTTCTAAATTATCAGTTTCTTTATGTTCAGTGATGATTTGGTTGCTGCAATCACTTGATTATTTTCCAACATTCTGACAAAATTGATTCTAACAGTTTTTGCTTCATTTTTCAATGTTGCTATGAATAGATTCTTAGAGCTACTTACTCTGCCATTTATGCTGATGACCTTTTCTAAAACAGTCTTTTTGATAACTATAATAATCTACTGCTTACAGAATATATGAAATATAATGTAGGTGATAGATGGTTACTTTTCCCTTTAGATAGTATCTAATTTTTTGAGAACAGAGTAGGGAAGCTATTCTATCTGGATTGAAATGTTTACTCTTCCATTTCTTCTTATAGATAAATGACATTAAAAATCTTTAGACTACAATATTCTTTTCTAGAAAAATGAGATGATCGTTTGTACCTAATATTGTCATTAATAGATTTTAAAATGTGTGTAAATTGCTTAATGCTCTTTATCCATTGTGTTTTAAAAATGGTATAGGAAGTAGTTGCCTAAACACTTCTTTGCTTATAGCTATGATTATTTCCTTAGTATGAATTTCTGGAAGAAAAATTGCTGAAATAAATAGCTGTTATTGTTTAGAGTTAGAAATAATATCAACAAATTGTCCCTTTTAAGGGCTGTGCCAATTTACTCATCTTTTGTGAAAAGACCTCATTTTCTGCTCTTGAGCAGCCTGACTTTCTTGTATTTGTACTTGAGGGAGGAAATAGAGATAACAATTTCCAAATATTCTTCCTATATTGAATCAGATTTACTGTGTCATTTTGGACTTCTTCTCCCCTACTTCTGCTTGGTTTAATAGATACAGTTAAACTTTGTGCAGCTATTCCTATCAAATTGCAAAAGATACTAACGTAATAGAGCAGGATGAACACAACCCTTAGCAAGTAGCCATTGCTGTGCCTCATTTTTCTGCACTCTGTTACGAGACAACAGGTCTTGCTCAGCCATTGCTCAGTGCCTCAGTGGGCCCTGCCCACAAGTAGCCAACTGTCAATGAGCAACTGTTAGTTGTCCTACTCAGCTACTGGTCAGCACTGCAGTGGGTCCTGTCCAAGCTAACTGTCAGTGAGGGACCATTAGGGGAATGATTCAGTCAAGGGTCAGTGGTGTGTTGGTCATCAGGTGGAGAGTGAGGTAGCAGGAAAATTCAGGCCTTCTTCTGGAGGCCCTCTAGCTTACCCAGCCTTAGGCCAGCAGATGAGCTGGAGGGCCCAGGGAAGAGACTGGAACTATGCCCTGCAGGGCTACAGAGACCTCACTAAGCCCCTCCTCTAACCTTGGCCCATGCCTTGAGGCAAAAGGAAACCTCTCCCCCAACCCTGTCTCTGGGACCTAATAGCAGTGGCATCTGTCTGGGTCACAGTCTGTGAGAGCTAGTCTCCCCATTTGGGAAGCCTGAGGAGCCTGAGGACCATTTGGGTTGGATGCCTTTCTCCCTCAGGGATGACAGTGAGCAAGATGTGGGAACCTGGCCCTGAAGGAGCTGCAAACTGAGATTTGCCTCCTCTTAGCCAGGACTGGGCCCTTGGAGAGTGAAAATTGTGCCTTGGGACTTCGCTCCTTGTCAGAACAGACAATAACATTCATCAGGAAGAGATTTATAGGAACATCATTACCTGACCATGACCTGACCTCAAGAACAAAGGATCTGACACCTGGAAGTCTGCAACAACTTACCATGTACATGGTTAGTTTAGTTAGTTAATCCTTTTGCTTTTAAAAGAACTTGCTGAGAGCTTTCAGTAACTTTGGGGTTCTTAGGACATGAGCCACCCATCTCCTTATGTGAATCTGCAATAAACGTTTCTCTCTTCTGAACTCTAAAGTTTAGTATTGACGGGCCTCACTGTGTGTCTGGCACATGGACTTCTGAATTCGGTAGCACTAACAAGTAGATATGTGGGAAAAGAGCCATTTCAGACCCTCATAGACATCACCCAAGAGCAAACTGATGACTCTAATCTCAAGATTGCAGGATCTATATTTCTGAAATACAAGCATGTTGAAACAGTCATTATGTCCCTAGGGATGACCATATAATTGACAACAAGTCCAAGACAGTTGTTTTTCCTAAAATTTCATTTTAAAATATTCTAAACATACAACCCCAAAACACTATTGGAAGTAAAAGGAGATTGTCCCTGGCAAACTGAGACTCATGATCAAGCAACACACAAATTATTGATTGGTTACTTGTTTTTCCTGGTGGCTCAGATGGTAAAGAACCTGCCTGCAATACAGGTGAACCAGGTTCAATCCCTGGGTCAGGAAGATCCCCGGAGAGGGGAATGGCAACCCACTCCAGTATCCTTGCCTATAGGATACCATGACAGACCGCAGGGTCACAAAGAGTCAAACACAACTGAGTACTAACACACACAATGGCATCAATCAAGAGTCTGACATTTCAGTGGGAATTTGCTGTATGACTCAAGGAACTCAAACTGGGCTTTGTAATAACCTCAAAGGGTGAGAATGGGTAGAAGGTGGGAGGGAGATTCAAGAGAGAAGGAACATATGTACACCTGTGGTTCACTCATGTCGTTGTATGACAGAAATCAAACCAAGATAGTAAAACAATCATCAATCAATTAAAAATAAGAAAATATTTTTAAAAAGAGTCTGGCATTTGATTGGTATAAGTCTTTATTTTATATTTTTATTTTTTTTACAGGGAGGGATATGTACTTTCATAGTTATTTTTGTTGGGTGGTGATGTGAGGCTGCATGAAGTTTTTAACTGTAATTCATTCCTTTTCTGATGTATAAGTCAATGTGATAAGTTGCATTATGACTAAAAATACTTCTTGTCCCTTCTTGGGCATTCCTTTTTGTGGTGATCTACTTTATGGAGTATAATTTCAAATTTCTTGGCCTCAAACACAAACACTCAACTTACTTTGGCCAATCAGTTACCAGTGTGATGTAAGATAAAACATCAATGTTCATTTCCCTGAAATCATTTCTGCATTAGTTCCAACTTACATCTTATACATGAGGTTGGTAATGTCTTACATAAAGGGTCTACAAGTAAGCCTGAATATTGGAGCAAAATAGCATGAAAAAAATCAAAGCCAACTCATGATAGACAAGCAGTTTCAGAAAGAAGCGCACATTTGTTGTGAGTCACTGCAATTAGGCTAAACCCTGAATTTAGCCTAAACTGATGTAGTCAATCCACTAAGGGAATGGTTTATTCCAGGCTGGGAAAATAAAAAGAAAAAAATTTTGAATACTATCCTTTATTTAACAATTGATTCATTTATTTAGTCTTGTCTTTTTTTTCCACCTAATTCCTCAATACTCTTAACTATATCTGTTTCAATTATGCATTTTCATTCCGTATATATGCACAAGTAAAGAGAAAATGCCCTATCAATGGTCTATACCCTAAACTGGTTACAATTCGTAAAGACTGGTTCTCTGTCTGGACTTCATGATATATACGTGAGAAACTTCGATCAAGATATCTTTAGATCCCTGGGATACCACAATTATCATCTCTAAGGATTTCATTTATATTGTGGGTTTCAGCTCAGCCCAGATTCACAGGATAGGTTTTTAGAAGGAAATTTTTATTCTAGATTTTCTAAATTTCAGATACTAGACAGGAAATTTCTCAAAGTTAAAATTGTAAAAGTGAATATATTGTGAGATAAAATCATGTAGAATAAATACCTTATCTTAAATATGTTCATGAGTTTTAGAGGCAAAAAGATGGTAAATGTATAATGATATAATCCTCAGCTGCTTACCTTTGTAAAATACTCTGAAGAGGTAAAATTTATCCAGATTTGATCTTAGGAGACATGTATTATACTTGTACCCTATGGGCTTGAACATCTCTACCTAGTCATCCGTCCTATAAACATTTCAATGTCAAGTGAACAGACCACTCCTACAGAAGTTGACATGAATCAGCTTGAGAGTTTTCCGACCTGATTACAGGATGCATTCCACCAAATTAATTAAGTGACTTGAGAGTCTTTTTCTAAATCTTAAATTACTCCTTCCACAAATTGTCAGATAATGCCTGGAAATAAGCCAGGGGAAATTCTGATGAAGTTTCATGGAAAGAACCCTAGATTGGAAATTGTGTCTTCTCTGGGAGTTGGTGATGGACAAGAAAGCATGATATGCTACAGTCTGTGGGGTCGCAAAGAGTCAGACACAGCTGAGCAACTAACTGAACTGAACTGAACTGAAATTATAATCCTGAGTCTATCCCACTTATCTTTGTTGGATTTTAGTATTACTTTTGGAAAATACATCAAGGCTGTATACTGTCACCCTGCTTATTTAACTTATATGCAGAGCTCATCATGAGAAATGCTGGGCTGGATGAAGCACAAGCTGGAATTAAGATTTTTGGGAGAAATATCAATAACCTCAGATATGCAGATGATACCACCTTATGGCAGAAAGTGAAGAAGAACTAGAGCCTCTTGATGAAAGTGAAAGAGGAGAGTGAAAAAGCTGGCTTAAAACTCAACATTCAAGAAACTAAGATCATGTCATTCAGTACCATCACTTCATGGCAAGTAGAAGGGGGAAAGAATGGAAATAGTGAGAGACTTTATTTTGGCAGGGCTCCAGAATCACTGCAGATGGTCACTGCAGCCATGAAATTAAAAGATGCTTGCTCCTTGGAAGAAAGTTATGACCAACCTAGACAGCATATTAAAAAGCAGCACATATTAAAAGACAGCGTATTAAAAAGAGACATTACTTTGCCAACAAAGGTCTGTATAGTCAAAGCTACAGTTTTTCCAGCAGTCATGTATGGATGTGAGAGTTGGACCATAAAGAAAGCTAAGTGCCAAAGAACTGATGATTTTGAACTATGGTATTGGAGAAGATTCTTGAGAGTCCCTTGGACTGCAAGGAGATCAAACCAATCAATACTAAAATAAATCAGTCCTGAATATTCACTGGAAAGACTAATACTGAAGCTGAAATTCTAATACTTTGGCCACCTGAGGCAAAGGACTGACATTGGAAAAGACCCTGATGCTGGGAAAGATTGAAGGCAGGAGAAGGGGATAACAAAGGATGAGATGGTCAGGTGGTATCACCAACTCAGTGGACGAGTTTGAGCATGCTCTGGAAGTTGGTGAAGGACAGGGAAGCCTGGTGTCCTGCAGTCCATTGGGTCACAAAGAGGCGGACTCGACTGAGTGACTGAACTGATAATCCTGAGTCTATCTCACTTATCTTTGTTGGATTTTAGTATTATTTTTTGGAATATGAAGTTATTTGACTATATTTTTTCATGCTGATATGATGCTGGGAAAGATTGAAGGCAGGAGAAGGGGATAACAAAGGATGAGATGGTCAGGTGGTATCACCAACTCAGTGGACGAGTTTGAGCATGCTCTGGAAGTTGGTGAAGGACAGGGAAGCCTGGTGTCCTGCAGTCCATTGGGTCACAAAGAGGCGGACTCGACTGAGTGACTGAACTGATAATCCTGAGTCTATCTCACTTATCTTTGTTGGATTTTAGTATTATTTTTTGGAATATGAAGTTATTTGACTATATTTTTTCATGCTGATCTATATAGCAAATTCTGTATAGGTAGACAGTGTGCCTGAAAAACTGTGGACCGAGGTTCTTAACATTGTACAGGAAGTGATGACCAAAATCATCCCCAAGAAAAAGAAATGCAAGAAGACAAAATGATTATCTAAAGAGGTCTTACAAATAGCTGAGAAAAAAAGAGAAGTGAAAGGCAAAGGAAAAAGGGAAAGATATACACCANAAAAGATGCTTGCTCCTTGGAAGAAAAGTCATGACAAACCTAGACAGAATATTAAAAATCAGAAACATCACTTTACAGACAAAAGTTCATATAACCAAAGGTATGGTTTTTCCATAGTCCTTTATGGATGTGAAAGTTGAACCATCAAGAGGGCTGAGGGCCAAAGAATTGATGATTTCAAACTGTGGAGCTGGAGAAGATTCTTAAGAGTCCCTTGAACAGCAAGAAGATCAAACCAGTCAATACTAAAGGAAATCAATCTTGAATATTCATTGGAAGGACGGATGCTGAAGCTCCAATACTTTGGCCACCTGAAGAGCTGACTCATTGGAAAAGACCCTGATGCTCGGAAAGATTGAAGGCAAGAGGAGAAGAGTGCAGCAGAAGATGAGATGGTTGGATGGCATCACCAACCAATAGATATGAGTTTAAGGAAACTCTTGAGAGATCGTGAAGGACCAGGAAGGTTGATGTGCTGCAATCCATGGGTTGCAAAGTGTTGGACATGACTTAGTGACTGAACAATCTAGGACTCAGGACATATCCAAATCCTTTTTTCTCTGAAGTCCTTAGCGTTTAGTTGAATTTCTAAATTAGCTAATTTTTAAATAAGTAAAGAGTTAAGAGTGCACCAAATTTAACATGATAACATTTTGAGCAAGGTCTCATCTTGGCCTAAAGGACTGTAAACTTGATAGCAGAGGAAGTAGCCCTGGGCTCAGTTCAGTTCAGTTCAGTTCAGTCATGCAGTTGTGTCCGACTCTTTGCGACCCCATGAATCGCAGCACACCAGGCCTCCCTGTCCATCACCAACTCCCGGAGTTCACTCAGACTCACGTCCATTGAGTCTGTGATGCCATCCAGTTCAGAGGAAGTAGCCCTGGGCTAGAGAATGCTTTCTAATACTCATGCCTCACTTTTGGTCTTTTTTAATTAGAGTATAATTGCTTTACACTGTTGCATCAGCTTCTGCTGTACAGCAAAATGAATCAATTGTACGTATACATGTATCTCCTCATTTTCGGATTTCATTCTCGTTTATGTCACCACAGAGTACTTAATAGAGTTTCCTGTGCAGTAGAACAGGTCCTCATTAGTTACCTATTAATATTTTATACATAGAAGTGTACATATGTCAGTCCCAATCCCCCAATTCATTCCAACTCCCCTTACCCCTTGATATCCATACATTGTTTCTCTGCATCTGTGTCTCTTATTTATTTTCTAACAAGATCATCATACTATATTTCTGAATTCCACATAGGTATTAATATTCAATATTTGTTTCTCTCTCTCTTTATTTATCTGGGGCTGTGCTGGGAGGCCATTGCTGTGCACAGGCTTTCTCTAGTTGCAATGAGCAGAGGCTATTCTTTGTTGGGGTACGCAGGTTTCTCATTGTGGTGGCTTCTCTTGTTGCAGAGCACAGGCTTTAGGTACACGGACTTCAGTAGTTGTGGCGTGTGGTCTTACTAGTTGGGGCTCCTGGGCTACAGAGTACAGGTTCAGGAGTTGTGGCACATGGGATTAGTTGCTCCACTGCATGTGGAATCTTCCTGGATCAGGGATCAAACACATGTCTCCTGCATTGACAGGCAGATTCTTTACTACCGACCCATCAGGAAAACTCTGTTTTATTCTTTCTGACTTGCTTCACACTGTATGACAGTCTCAAGATCCATCCACATCTCCAAATGGCACAGCTTTGTTCCCTTTAATGGTTAAATAGTATTCCATTCTATATATGTACCATATCTTCTCTATCCATTCCTCTGTTGATGGAGATTTAGTTTGCTTCCATATACTGGCTATTGTAAATAGTGATGCAATGAACATTGGGGTGCATCTATCTTTTTGAGTTACAGTTTTCTCTGGGTGTACATCCAGGAGTGGGATTGCTAGGTCATATGGTAGATCTATTTTCAGTTTTTTAAGGAACCCCCATACTGTTCTTGATAGCAGCTGTATCAATTTTGATTCTCATTAATAGAGTAAAAGGGTTCACTTTTCATGAAATGCATTCAGCATTTATTGTTTGTATAATTTTTTATGATTTCCATTCTTACTGATGTGAGATAATACCTCATTGTAGTTATGATTTGCATTTTTCTAATAATCAGTGGTGTTGAATATCTTTTCATTTGTCTTTTTTGAAGAAAATGCTAGTTATTCCACACATTTTTTTATTAGGTTATTGGTCTTCTTATATTCAGCTGCAGGAGCTATTTGTACATTTTGAGAATTAATCCATTGTCAGTTACTTCTTTTGCAAATATTTTCTCCTATTCTGAAGTTTATCTTTTTGTCTTGTTTATGGTTTCCTTCATTGTGCAAAAGCATTTAAGTTTAATTAGGCCCCTTTTTTTATTTCTGTTTTTATTTTCATTATTCTAGGAAGTAGGTCAAAAAGATCTCGCTTTAATTTATGTCATAGTGTTTTCTACCTATGTTTTCCTCTAAGTTTTATAGTGTCTGATCTTACCTTTAAGTCTTTAACTCATTTTGAGTTTATTTTTGTGTACTGTATCAGGGAGTGTTCTAATTTCATGCTTTTATGTGGAAGTGTCCACTTTTTCCAGCATCCCTTATTGAAGATAAGTCTTTTCTCCATTGTATATTCTTGCTTCCTTTGTCATATATTTGGCGATCAAAGGTGTGTGGATATATCTCTGGGCTTTCTATCCTGTTCTATTGATTTTTGTTTCTGTTTTTGTGCCAGTAGCATATTGTCTTGATTACTGTAGCTTTGTACTACAGACTGATTTCTCCAGCTTCATTTTTCTTTCTCAAGAGTATTTTGGTTATTTGAGGTCTTTTGTGTTTCATACAAATTTTTAATTTTAGGTTATAATTCTATTTTTAAAATGCCTTTGGTAAATTGATAGGAATTACATTGAATCTGTAGATTGCCTTGAGTAGTATATTTTCAGAATATTGATTCTTCCAGTCCACATATATGGTTTATCTCTCCATCTGTTTGTGTCATCTTTGATTTCTTTCATCACTATATCATAGTTTTCTGAGTATATGTCTTTTGCCTCCTTAGATTTATTCCTAAGTATTTAAGTCTTTCTGTTGCAATGGTAAATGTGATTGTTTCCTTAATTTCTCTTTCTTATCTTTTGTTGATAACATATAGAAAAACAAGATTTCGGTGTATTAGTTTGGTATCTTACAATTTTCCAAAACTCTTTGATGAACTCTAGTAATTTTCTGGTTGCATCCTTAGAATTTTCTATGTATAGTATTATGTTATCTGCAAACAGTGACAGTTTTTCTTCTTCTCTAATGTGTATTCCTCTTATTTCTTTTTCTTCCCTGATTTCCAAGGCTCAGACTTTCAAAGCTATGTTGAAAAAAGTGGTGAGAGTGGATATTCTTTCTTGTTCTTGATGTTAGTGGAAGTGCTTTAGGTTTTTTCACTGTTGGAAATGATGTTTGCTGTGGGTTTGTTGTATATGACTTTATTATATTGAGGTTAGTTTCCTCTATGTCCACTTTCTGGAGAGTTTTTGTCATAAATCAGTGTTGAATCTTGTCAAAAGCTTTTATTCCATCTGTTGAGATAATTGGATGGTTTTATTCTTCAATTTGCTAACATAGTGTATTGATTAATCATTGCATCTCTGGGATAAATCCCACTTGATCATGGTGTATGATCCTTTTAATGTGTTGGTGGATTCTGTTTGCTAGTATTTTGCCAAGGATTTTTGCATCTATGTTCATCAGTGTTATTGAGCTGTGATTTTCTTTTTTTATGATATGTTTGTGTAATTATGGTGGCTCAGATGGTAAAGAATTTGTCTGCAATGTGGAAGACCTGAGTTCAACCCCTGGGTTGAGAAGATACCCTGGAGAAGAGAATAGCTACCCAATCCAATCTTCTTGCCTGGAGAAACCCATGGACAGAGAAGCCTTGTGGGCTACAGTCCATGGGGTTGCAAAAAGTTGGACACAACTGAGTGACTAACACCCATGTAATTATGATATCAGGGACATGGCGTCCTCTTAGAATGAGATTGGGTGGGTTCCTCCCTATGAAATTTTTGGAAGAGTTTGAGAAGGATGATGTTAGCTCTTCTCTAAATGTTTGATAGAATTTGCTTGTTAAGTTACTGGTCCTGGATATTTGTTGTAATATTTTTAATCAAAGTTTCTATCTCAGTACTTGTGATTGGTTTTTCATTTTTATTTATTTATTTATTTCTGGCTGTGTCAGGTCTTAGTTTGCATCACACAGGCTCTTTGTTGCTGCACGTGGGATTTTTCATTGTGGCATGCAGGCCATTTTTTTTTGCAGTGCACAGACTTCTCTCCAGTGGTGTGTAAGCTCCAGAGTGATTAGGCTCTGTAGCTGTGGGGCATGGGTTTGTGTTCTAGGACACATGAGCTTTGTAGTTGGTGCACAGAATTTCTCATTGAGGCATGCAGGCTCAGTAGGTGTGGCACAGGGGCTCAACTAAGGATCCTCAACATAGGATCTTAGTTCCCTAACATGGAATTGAACCCACATCCCCTGGATTCAATCCACTGGAAAGCTGATTCTTAACCATTAGACCACCAGAGAAGTCCTGCTTGGCCTATTCATAATTTTTATTTCTTCCTGGTTCAGTCTTAGAAGCTTGCACTTTTCTAAGAATGTAATCATTTCTCCCAGGTTTTCCCTTTTATTGGCATATAGATGCTTGTAGCAGTCTTTTATGATGCTTTGTATTTCTGCAGTATCATTTGTAATTTCAACTTTTTCATTTCTACTTCTATTGATTTGGGTCCTCTCCCTTTTTTTCTTGATGAAGTATGGTTAAAGTTTTATCAATTTTATCTTCTCTAAGAAGAAGTATTTAGTTTCATTGATCTTTGCTATTGTTTTATTTGTTTCTATTTCATTTACTTCTGCTATAATCTTTATGATTTCTTTCCTTCTAATAACTTTGGGGTTTTTTGTTTGTTTGGATTCTTCTTTCTCTAGTTGCTTTAGTTGTAAGGTTAGGTTATTTCAGATTTTCCTTGTATCTTGAGGTAGAATGGTATTTACATAAATTTCTCTCTTAGAACTGCTTTTGCTCTATCCCACAGGCTTTCAGTCATATTTTCATTGCCACTTGTTTCTAGTTGTTGTTTGTTTTTTTTTCCTCTTTGATTTCCTCAGTGATCTCTTGGTTATTTAGTAGTATGTTGTTTAGCCTCCATGTGTTTGTGTTTTTTAAGTTTTTTTTTTTTTTACTTGATTATTAATCTCATACCTTTGTGGTTGGAAAAAATGCTTGGTATCATTTCAATTTTCTTCAACTTACTGAAATTTCATTTGTGATCCAAGACATGATCTATCTTGGAAAATATTCTGTGTGCACTTGAAAAGAAAATATATTCCATTACTTTCAGATGGAATGTCCTATAAAAACAGGTTTAGTCTTTCTGGTCTAATGTGTCATTTAAGTCTTCATCCATCATCCATCATCCATCATGTGCCCAGTCATGTCTGACTCTTTTGAGACCCAAGTTCCTCTGTCTTTGGAATTTTCCAGGCAAGAATATTGGAGTGGGTTGCCATTTCCTTCTCCAGGTTGTCTTCCCAACTGATGGATCGAAACTGCATCTCTTGGGTCTCCTGCATTGGTAGGTGAATTCTTTACCACTGAACCACCTGGGAAGCCCTATTTAAGTCTTGTGTTTCCTTGTTAATTTTCTCTCTGAATGACTTATCTATTGATTTAAATGGAGTGTTAAAGTCTCCAACTAATATTGTGTTACTGTGAAATCCCCCTTTTATGGCTGTTAGAATTTGCCTTACTTATTAAGCTGTTCTTAAGTTGCATGCACAAATATTCACAATTACTTTATCTTTTTCCTAGACTAACCTCTTGATTATTACATACTGTCCTTCCTTATATCTTTTAATAGTCTTTATTTTAAAGTCTATTTCATCTAATATGAGTATTGCTACACCAGGATTCTCTTGATTTCCATTTGTAAAGAATATTTTTGCCTATCCTCTTGCCTTTAGTCTGTATGTGTTCTTAGGTCTGAAGGGGGTCTTTTGTAGATAGCTTATATATAGGTCTTTGTATTGTGTCCATTCAGCCAATCTGGGTTTTTTGTTGTTGTTGTTGGAGCATTTAATACATTTACATTTAAAGTAATTATAAATATGTATGTTCCTATTACCATTTTCTTAATTGTTTTTGACCTATGTTTCTTGCCTAGAGAAGTTCCTTTAATGTTTGTTTATTGTGTCCATTCAGCCAATCTGGGTTTTTTGTTGTTGTTGTTGGAGCACTTAGTACATTTACATTTAAAGTAATTATCAATATGTATGTTCCTATTACCATTTTCTTAATTGTTTTTGACCTATGTTTCTTGCCTAGAGAAGTTCCTTTAATGTTTGTTGTAAAACTTGGTGGTGCTGAATTCTTTGAACTTTTGCTTGTCTGTAAAGCATTTGATTTCTTTGTCAAATCTGAATGAGATCCTGATGGGGAGAGCAATCTTAGTTGTAGGTTTTTCTCTTTCATCATTTTAAATATGTTCTGCCACTCTCTTTTGGCCTGAAAAGTTTCCACTGAAAATCAGTTGATAACCTAATAAGGATTCCCTTGTGTGTTATTTGTTGCTTTCCCTATGCTGCTTTTAATATTTTCTGTCACATTTAATTTTAGCTTGATTAATATGTGTTGGCATGTTTCTTTTGGAGTTAGTCTGTATGAGTCTTTCTGGGCTTCCTGGACTTGGGTAACTATTTCCTTTCCCATGTTAGGGAAATTTTTTGCAATAATTTCTTCTAATATTTTTCTCAGACCCTTTCTCTTCCTCCAAAATAGAAAGGAAACATGAAAAATACAAAGAAAATATAAAGCAAAAACATAAAAAAAGATCCAAAAACAAAAAAAGAACAAAAACACAAAAAAAACAACAAAAATAAAGTAAAAGAAAAAAATTTAAGTAAGTAAAAATTTTAAAAATCAACAAAAACTGAACAAAATTAAGCAAAATGAAAAAAAAGAATAGTACTAATAAGAATATTTTCCAGGGGCCTCCTCTGTCAGTGTCTTTGCTCTCACAGTGAGCTGCAGCCAACACCTACCTCTCCAGGTGGCCCTCTTGCTCTCACTAAGTAGGTCTCTGGATCTGTTGTGGACACTGTGGGGAAACGCTGGTAAAAACACAAAAAAAAAAAACAAAAATAAAGTAAAAGAAAAAAATTTAAGTAAGTAAAAATTTTAAAAATCAACAAACCTGAACAAAATTAAGCAAAATGAAAAAAAAGAATAGTACTAATAAGAATATTTTCCAGTGGCCTCCTCTGTCAGTGTCTTTGCTCTCACAGTGAGCTGCAGCCAATACCTACCTCTCCAGGTGGCCCTCTTGCTCTCACTGGGTAGGTCTCTGGATCTGTTGTGGACACTGTGGGGCCAGTGCAGACTCTGACCTGGCCCAACTCTTGCATATACTTGCCCCCAATATCACTGCTGCCAAAGTTAGACTGGTCTCCAAACACTTGTTGTCTATTCACATAGTCCAGATGCAGGTTTTACCAAGCTTATTAATTCATAGCTTATGTAGCAGCAAGGCCAGATTTCCATTCCTTTTCCTTAGTGGCACCACTCCTGGGGATCATCTTTGGCTTTTCTCCATCTCTGCCTGTGTGTGACCCTCAGGCATCTGTTTCCTACTCAGGCAAGAGGGAGCAAAAGCAGCAGCTGACTGGGGCACTTACTCACTCTGATGGGGGGAAAGGGTGGCATGATGGCCACATCTAAGGTGTGTGCCAAGTGCCTGCTAAGGCAGAGACCAGAAGGCAGTTGCAATAGAGTAGGGTGTACTTGCTCTGGTGGGAGTCCCTCCCGGTGACCACAGAAGTAGGGGCTGGTGTGTGAGGGCCATGGTTACCCCACCCTTTGCACACCAGTCAAGAATGACACCTCATTTCCCAAGCAGACCACATTCCTCTAGGGGCATTCCCAGCCAAGGAGCCATTCAGTCTTTACCCTTGTGTTGTATCCACATGGTCAACAGCAATCCTGCCCCTGAATCTGCTCTCTTAACCTCATGCTTTGGCACTCATCCCCCTTCAGCACTGGCAGATTCCTGTCTCAGGCAGGAGGGCCCAGGACAGACTCTGGAGGTTTTGTGAAGGGTGGTGCTCAGAACCCAGGAGCTTACACAGGTGGAGGAAACTATGACTTGAAGTGTGAATGAACCTGTTCAGATGGGCCCCCTCCTGGTGCTCACAGAGACCAAGCTCATGGGTGAGAAACACAGTTGCCATGGCAGCCCCACCCCTTGTGTGCCACTCAACAATGATGCCTTGCCCCTATGGTATCCTGGGCTTTTTCAAAAACTTTCCCAGTTTATTTTATTCCTTTATTTTATTCCTTTATTCCTTTATTTTATTCCTTTATTCTTCTTCCTTCAGGCTGTCTTTTCAAAGCCAACAGCTGTCTCCTCCTTGGGTCCACTTTCCAGTACCCAACCCCTTTCTGTAATAGGAGACACACAGCTCAGGCTGGGAAGCACAAGGGTGCAGCACAGACCATATGAAACAGGAGAAAAGAGGATGAGGCACAACTTTTGAAAGAATGACATAGCCCAAGAACACAACATAAAATGATTAGAATCAAATGGGTCCAAGATGTCAGACAAGTTGACTTCAACTAGACTTTAATCCTCAGTATATGCTCATTGTAGCACATCAGCAAGCTAAATGGCACACCCAGAGGCACCATGACAGTTCCAGGGCTGACCATAAAAGACTGAAAATTGGCAGTGGCCCAATTCCTGGAAATCTCCCTCCCACAAAAAACAGTTGAAATAATCCTCCCACTCACTAGCCTATGAAATTTGTTCAGTTACTTAGTCATGTATGACTGTTTCCAACCCCATGAAATGCAACACACCAGGCTTCCCTATCCTTCATCATCTCCAAAAGTTTGCTCAAACTCATGTCCATTGAGTAAATTATGTCATTCAACCATCTTATCCTCTGTCATCCCCTCATCCTCCTGTCTTCAAAATTTCCCACATCAGGGTCTTTTCCAATGAGTCAGCTCTTTGCAACAGGTGGCCAAAATATTGGAACTTTAGCATCAGTCCTTCCAATTAATATTCAGGGTTGATTTCTTTAGGACTGACTGCTTTGATCTCGCTGTCCAAGGGATCTCAAGAGTCTTCTACATCACCACAGTTCAAAGGCATCATTTCTTTGGTCCTCAGCATTTGCCAGACATCTTGGAATGTGAAGTCAAGTGGGCCTTAGAAAGCATCACTATGAACAAAGCAGTGGAGGTGATGGAATTCCAGTTGAGCTGTTTCACATCCTGAAAGATGATGCTGTGAAAGTGCTGCACTCAATTTGCCANGAGATGGCTAGATGGCATCATGGACTCAATGGATGTGAGTCTGAGTGAACTCCAGGAATTGGTGATGGACAGGGAGGCCTGGTGTACTGTGATTCATGGGGTCGCAAAGAGTCGGACATGACTGAGCGACTGAACTGAACAGCATTTTTTATTGCCCAACTCTCATATCCATACATAACTACTGGAAAAACCATAACTTTGACTATACGGATCTTTGTCAGCAAAGTATGTATCTGCTTTTTAATACTTGCCTAGGTTTGTCATTTCTTTTCTTCTAAGGAGCAAGCTTCTTTTAATTCCATGGCTGCAGTCACTCACCATCTGCAGTAATTTTGGAGCCCAAGAAAATAATGTCTCACTGTTTCCATTGTTTCCCCATCTATTTGCCATGAAGTGACGAAACTGGATGCCATGATCTTAGTCTTCTGAATGTTGACCTTGAAGTCAGCTTTTTCACTCTCCTCTTTCACCTTCATCAGGAGGCTCTTTAATTCCTCCTCTCTTTCTGCCATTAGGGTGGTGTCATCTGCATATTTGAGGTTATTGATATTTCTCCCAGAAATCTTGATTCCAGCTTGTGCTTCATTCAGCCTGGCATTTTTCATGATGTACTCTGCATGTAAGTTAAGTAGACAAGGTTACAATATATAGCCTTTATGTACTCCTTTCCCAGTTTGGAACCAGCCCATTGTTCCACGTCTGGTATTAACTGTTGCTTCTTGACCTGCATGTAAGCTTTTCAGGAAGCAGAAAAGGTGGTTTGATATTCCCATCTCTTTAAGAATTTTCCAATTTGTTGTGATCTACACAGTCAAAGGTTTTGGTGTAGTCAATGAAGCATAAATATGTGTTTTTATGGAATTTTCTAGCTTTTTCTATTACCCAATGGACATTGGCAATTTGATATCTGGTTCCTCTGCCTCTTCTAATTCAGCTTGTATGTCTGGAAGTTGAAGCCTAGCTTGAAGAATTTGGGGTGTTACTTTGCTAGCACGTGAAGTGAGAGCAATTGTGTGATAGTTTGAAAATTCTTTGGTATTGTTTTTCTTTGGGATTGGAATGAAAACTGACCTTTTCCATCCTGTGGCCACTGCTGAGTTTTCCAAATTTGCTGGCATATTGAGTGCAGCACTTTCACAGCATCATCTTTTAGGATTTGAAATAGCTCAGCTGGAATTCCATCATCTCCACTAGCTTTGTTCATAGTAATGCTTCCTAAGGCCCACTTGACCTACACTCCAGGATGTCTGACTCTAGGAAAATGATTACACCATCATGGTTATCTGGGTCATTAAGATCTTTTTTGTATAGTTCTTCTGTGCATTCTTGCTACCCTTCTTAATATCTTCTACTTGTGTTAGGTTGATACCATTTCTGTCATTTGCCTATCTTTGCATGAAATGTTTCCTTGGTATCTCTAATTTTCTTGAAGCGATCTCTAGTCTTTCCCATTCTATTGTTTTTCTCTATTTCTTCTGTGCATTCTTGCTACCTCTTCTTAATATCTTCTACTTGTGTTAGGTTGATACCATTTCTGTCATTTGCCTATCTTTGCATGAAATATTTCCTTGGTATCTCTAATATTCTTGAAGCGATCTCTAGTCTTTCCCATTCTATTGTTTTTCTCTATTTCTTTGCACTGTTTACTTAAAAGGGCTTTCCTATCTCTCTTTGCTATTCTTTGGAACTCTGCATTCAGATGGATATATCCTTTTGTCTTTTGCCTTTGCTATGGAGCCTATGAAATTACCCATTCCATAAGCTAACTGTGCCACATTTTGAGGCCACAATCACCCTCTGCAATGGCCCACGTTCTGTCTGCGGAGTGTTTCTCTCTGAATAAGCCACTTCTTACCTATCCATTTGTCTCTCACTGAATTCTTTCTGCAATGAAACATTGAGAACCTGAGTTTCATTAGGTCCTGAAACCAGGTCTGTGTTCACAGGTGGAAGACCATGAGTTTGGGCCAGGTTCAAGTCCCAGCCACATGGGTTCAAGTCCCAGGCAAGGTTTTGGCCAGGTTTGAGTCCTGGCCTCTTGGGTTTGAGTCCCAGTCTAAGGTACAATTTCCATGTACACAGTTTTATTTTGTCCTGTCTTCCACAGACTGTCCACTGAGCTCTCCTTTGATCCCCCAAAGGTTGTTTTCTGTCCCAGGTGATTTCCCCACTGCAAGGGGGATTTTTTAATTGCAGGATCCTCTTCTCGCCCTCAGTTTACCACCATGGTTCCTGGTCACTTATTTGTTTCCTCTTTTCTTTCTTTTCTTTCATCCTACCCAATTGAGAGGGAATTCTGCTTGTCCTTTTAAATGTCTGAAATCTTTCACAAATGGTCAGCATCCGCTCTGTGAGATGTATTCTCACATTCATTTGTAGACATATTCTTGATGTCCTTATGAGGAGAACCTAACTCCATGTTCTCTTATTCTGCCATCTTGACTCCTCCCCTCTGCACCTCTGTTCTTACTAGTTTATTTCTAATAAACCTGGATACTATTACTTCTTCTTCTACTTTTTGTCCATGGCTGCCAGATGGGCTTCTTTCATAAAATGTGCCTTTCTGGAAGAAGAATGAGTATAAGAAAGACTGGTACAACAGCTACAGACACTAACAGCAGCGACTTTACTGGCAAACAAGGGGAAAAATTTTGTAGAGCCTGTACTGAGCATATGTAAGCCTTGCACTGTTCCCTTATCACTTAGAGATAAACTTATGGATTCAAGTAAACTCAAGTCATTTCTTTCAGGTAGAGAGGGGAAGGATATTTATATAACAAAGGGAAGTGCTAGGTGTGTATCTCAAGTTTGGAGTATAAGGTAGGGACCCCTCCAAATGTATCTCTTTGGACTAAATTTCTGGAAGATTGGAATAGATATAAGGCCAAACTTGCTCATATGTTTGGTTCCTAGAGATTTTATTTTATATTCCTCTAAAACAGTACTGTAAGAAGATACAATTTATTAAAAAGGGAGAAAGAGAAAGAGTACAATTAAACACAAAACTTTCTTGACCTTAATTTGGTGGCTAAAAATCTTCAAGACCTGCTTTGAAAGACAGTCCTACTACTGACAAAAAAATCATGTCTTAACTAGGCATTCCTGTTAGTGATGATTTGCCAGGCAAGTAGCTCACGATTCTTTTAAAAGAGAGCAGCCAGAACCAAATCTCTCCTTCTCATCAAAGCACTTTTCCTGGAAATCTAAAGATTCATGTATCTTGAAGAATATCAGTTGTGATATTTTTATGAAAATACTCAGTTTTAGGTTTGACTTTCATAAAAGATTTCTAGCAGTATCCAATAAGGATAAGATTATATATAAATTCTTTCTAACCTAATAGATTTCTAATAATATAGATTATTTAGTATTTTTATAAACAGTAAAGTAATTTCACTAGTGAAATTTAAATATACTATTTAATTTAACAGCATTTGCTGAGCACTATCTGTGCCAAGCATTGTGCCAGACTCATCTTTCCATGCAGTGTGGCCTGAACTAGCAAAGACAAAAATAGTTACAAAAGCACTAGCTAGTTGGTTTAAAACTCAGCATTCTAAAAAACTAAAACCATGGCATCTGATCCCATCACTTCATGGCAAATAGATGGGGAAAAAGTGGAAACAGTGGCAGATTTTATTTTCTTGGGCTTCAAAATCACTACAGATGGTGACTACAGCCACAGAATTAAAAGACACTTGCTCCTTGGAAGAAAAGCTATGACAAACCAAGACAGTGTATTAAAAAGCAGAGACATCACTTCACCAACAAATATCCATCTAGTCAAAGCTACGGTTTTTCCAGTAGTCATGAACAGTTGTGAGAGTTGGACCATAAAGAAGGCCGAGTGCTGAAGAACTGATACTTTCAAATGGTGGTGCTGGAGGAGACTCTTGAAGTCCCTTGAACAGCAAGATCAATCCAGTCAATCCTAAAGGAAATTAACCTTGAATATTCATTGGAAGGACTGATGCTGAATTGAAGCTCCAATACTTTGGCCACCTGATGTGAAGAGCAGACTCATTGGGAAAGACCCTGATGCTGCAAAAGATTGAGAGCAGAAGGTGAAGGGGGTGACAGAGGATAACATAGTTGGATGACATCACTGACTCACTGGAAATGAGTTTGAGCAAATTCTGGGACATAGTGAAGGCTAGGGAAACCTGGTGTGCTGCAGTCCATGGGGTCACAAACAGTCAGACATGACTTAGCAACTGAACAACAACAGTTACTGAGTACTTACTGTGGACCAGGCATCCTTTTATATATTTTTATATTTTGCATCTATTAACTCATTTATTCTTCTCAATAACTTAATGAATTAAGCATTATTATGAACTTCTGTTTTACTCAGGAGGAAACTTAGGTAGAGACTATTTAAGCATCTTAAGATGATTCAATAGATAATGACAGGACCAGGACTAAAGTCAACAGTCGTATTATAAAAAGAATATTTAGAACATAATCTCTGATTTGCTTAGATGATTACATCATTTTTCCCAACTCACTGCACCATATTTGACCATCATAGCAGTGAGGAGGTGCTAAGACTCTGAGGTTTATTTCTAAGAGGATAGCACTCCCTCTGCCCTATCTGTCCTTGGACTCTATCCAGGTATGACAGGCAGGCCTCAGCCAATTCTTTCCATATTTCTCTATACCTGGCTCTTTCTTCATTTTGGATCACTAGTTTCCTTTGACTTGAGAAGCAAACTTCTCACAACTTTCTCTTTTCTCTGTGGCTATTTTGGAGACAGGAATAAAGCTCAGAGGGAAAACTACTCTTTGGAGTCTTTAACCCTAAAAGCAGATGTAGATGTATACTTTTGAAAAAAATTAATATTGAAGATAGTCAATATTATAAAATGTAAGGTGTATCACCCATTTATTTATTGTTACAGAGATAAATTATTTCTGAGCACCAGTTCTAAAGCTTAGAATTTAATATGCAAGGAATCCAGTTTAAATTGATAAAAATATTTCAATGAAAAAAGTCTCTGAAATACATGAAAATGAAAATGTAAACAAAAACCATAATTAACACATCTTTTAATATGTAATTCAAAATAATTCAAAACCCTAGAAGGAAGTATAATGAGTTATTTCACAACATGTATTCTGGAGTAAAGATGGCTTTGTTCTAAATTCTAGCTTCACCTTTTCCTTCCTGTGTAATGGTAGACAAATTATTTCTTGCTGGAGTTCACTTTCTTTACCAATGAAAGTGGTGCCACTTTAGTGTGTCTTTTATATTTGTGCTATAAAGGTTAAAAAAGCTATTGCAAGTAAATTGCTCAGCATAGTACTTGGTAGTAAATAATAAATATGAATAAACCAAGAGAATACATCAAGCATGACAAATGATGGATAAAATCCCTATAAAGAATGATCATGGACATATTGCAGCAAAGGATGGTGAAACTCCACAAGATATCTCTAGCATCACATTGCCTGTTATTTGCTGGGTATTTTCTGCCCTAATTGGATCTAAGCCCTATGCTTTCCTCAGAAAATTCCTAAGCATTGAGCCAAAAGCCTTGCCCATTTCTGACTTCCCACATTTTCACAGGGCATGCTATCAAATCTTAGTGCAAGTGACAAGTTTTAAACTTCAGTCTTATCATGAATCTACCTGAAATGAACAGTTGATTCTTTCAAGTAATATTTGTATAGTTCTTCACATGATGCTTCACCATTGGATACAATATCACATTCTCTCATTGTCCCAGAAGTTCCTAAAGAAACTCATAATTTTCCACATTTTAAACATAATATATTCAACCTCAGTCAAGTTTAAACCTAGATCAATGGATTCCAAATTGTGTATTTTTAAACATCAACTGGTCTATATAACAAATATATTTTAATCTGTATAGTTTCAAATACATGGTTTACTCAATGTGATTAAGGAAAAAAAATAGTCAGAGAAATGTTGTTAAGTCCAGGCTGTGTTCATCTCCAAAGTGATTTAAAAT